>CADDIJ020002378.1:0-160611 GCA_902809745.2 Tetradesmus lagerheimii | reverse complement strand
CAGACGGCGGGTGCTGATGCACTGCCGCCAGCTGAGAGCGCAAGGCCGCAGCCTCAGGCGACAGCGGCGGCAGCTGTGTTGGATGTGCCATTATGTCAGAAAACCAAGCCGTCCAATCATCTACATCATCAAGAGGGCAAGACACACCACGCTTGTCCAAAAACACTCGCCAAAAATCGCGTTGCTCCTCACTAAAGTACGACTGCAGGAGCTGCAGCTGGCACTGCTGGGTGTGCTGAAACTTTTGCGGCGCACAACACGTTTGTAAGCACGGCGTGCCACCAGCATTGCTGCACGCAGAGTTGCATCCCCAGCACCCCCATACTCCCCACCACGCGAAGCATGCCAGGCCTTCCACGCGCCATCAAATGCCTGAGAGAGGCGCTGACACTCATCATCAAACCACGGCTGAGTGCGCTGCGGGCGTGAAGCTGCCACAATAGATGACGGTGGGTCACACTCAGCACCACAAAGCTGCATGAGTTGCGTCAATTCCTCCAGTGCGCCGCTAACATCAACTGTACCAGCACGCATGCGCTGAAGCAAGGACTCAAATCGCGCCTTATTGCGCTGCAAAGCACCAATGTAGCGCTCACTGTTGTCCGCTGTCGGCCGGCACGCCCGAGGTCTAGACTCCCTGCTACGCCGCCGACCAGCAGTGGTCAACCCATGCTGGCTTGCGGGCGGCGCGGTGCGGCGGCTCCGCCCTGCTGTCCTAGATGCAGGCTGCACGTTTCGCAACTCTTCAGGCTGGGCCAGGTGCCGCACAACAGCCAGGCACAAGAACAACGCACAATGATCACTCGACGTAGAAGGAGCAAAGGGTAGCACCTCAAAGTTCCGCACACTTGCAAACAAGGATGCAGACACCATGCTTAGATCAGCCACACTTTGGCCCAGCATGTGACCCGCCGCGTCCAGCGCATAGTACGTGCATGCACCTGTATCATCACCCGGGGCGCGGCCGTTCAGAACCACTGAGCACGCTGAGCGCAAGCAGTGCATGAGCGCCGCAGCACGGTCAGAGTGCACAACAACATCACAAGAGGCCCGAGGGCCGGGTATGCCTGCATATTCTTGCAGCATGGCCGTGGTAAGGCCAGGCATGTGGGGAGGTACGCACAGCTCGCCGTCTGTGGGCACATCATCACGCATGCAACCAATACGGATGTTCAGGTCGCCAAGCACCACGTGGCGGTAACCACGGGCATGAGCAGACACCAACCCATCTGCAAGAACCCCAACAGGGTTCGTGTGCAGGGCACCTGCTTTGTATTGCCGGGAGCCAGCAGGGCTAAAGTAAACGCACGCCACCATTAGTTTATATGCTGGAACCTCCACCCAAACAATGCCAGCACGGGCATCCGTGGTAACAGAAACACCAGCGCTGCCAAACACAGGCGAGGTCTGGCGCAAGAACACTGTGATGCCTCCCGACGGGCGGCCAGGCCCACCTCTATGTGCCCGCACACAATGGAAAGCCTGATAGCCAGGCACACTCAGCTCATCACACGTGTCAGCAGTACAAAATGTTTCTACAAATGCATAAATGTCACAGTTAGGGTTTGCCGCAACTGCCGAAGCCACCCGAGCCACTGCCTGCCCACACACATTCTGACCATAGAATCTCACAACATGCCCAGCCCCTGCCCCGCTCAACCTGCCACGCTAGCACCCCACCATTGCCTGCTGCTGCTGCCCCCCGTGGCGACTGAGGGGGAGGTGGCGGCGGCGGGGGCACAGCCACCCACTGCCCGCTGCTGCTAGCCCCACCAGCCTGCCGCCGCTGCAAGGTAAGGCCCCTCCACCGCACCTGGTCGCCATTGGCAAGCAGCGACTTGCGCACCCCCTGCAGAGCCTTACGCTGCTCCTTCTGCTGCTGTGTCAGCTTGGCCTCCACATAAACGCGCAGGCCCGCGCGCCGCAGGTTGCCGCGCATGCGGCCGCCCAGACAGGTGTCCTGCAAGCTAGCCGTAGCCAGGGTCACCTCAAAGACGCCAAGAGGCTGCCTGCTAGCTGCTGCCCTGCTGCTGCTGCCTGCCCCTGCACTGCCACCCGCATCCCTGCCGCTGCCGCCAGCCGCAGCCCTGTTGCCAGCAGTGCTTGCCCCGCCCCCTGACTGACCCTGCCCGCTGCTGCTGTTACGCGGCTCATAGACCAGCCGAGCGCTGATGAAGCTGCATTTGGCTATGCCACCACACCCAGCCAGGTGCTCAACAAGCTGGTCCGGGTGCATGATAGCAGGTGCATGCGCAACCACAGTGACGGCGCCGCCCTGCTTGTCAAGCTGCTGCTTTAGCGCCTGCACAGCAGAGTGCAGCTGGCCGCTGATCACCTGCTGCGCCTCATACTTCTGCTCGAGCGCAGCAGAAGCAGCGCGTTGCTGCTGCAGCTGCTCCTGCAGTCCTGCTACTGCCTCAGTGCTGTCCCACATGCGCGCCTGGCCGCGCGCTGATGCAAGATTTGCCAAGCGCTTCTTGGAGAGTTGCTCTTGGCAAAGATATAACATCACAGATTGGAGGTTACACGAACATCGCCTGATTTCGAGCCAATGACCGTGTACAACAGGCTCATTGGGCACCACTTCATCCATCAACGTAGTACGTTTGCCAGATGTTATGTTACATTGGTCCATGGTGTTTGTTGCAATGTCGGCAGATTGACAACTTCAAGCCTTGAAGCCGGGCTATGCTAGTACACTGCTGTACCTAAAGCCCACTGAACACCAACACTGCTGCCAGTGGCTAGAGCTAGTGCCAGCACCCACTGCCAGTGATGCAGCAAAAACCATTTGATAGGACGGCCAGCACATGTTGCGCTGGTTACAGCCACCTTCTGCATTGCCTCAATGCGCTGGCAGCGCTGCACTTCAAGTGTCAAGCAGCGGCTGCTGAAAGCAAGCACAGCGGCGCTATCGCTTCCTGCCTGCTGAAGCTAGCAGCTGCGCAACGCACTGCGTGAACGCGGCGTTCATCTGCTGTGGCTGCTCCACCTGCAGCAGCTGACGGGGGCGAGCCGCTCGCTGGGCCAGCTTGCTGTGGCAGTTCACACACCAGCTGCTCCCAGGCTGCCACCTTATCAGTAGATGGCTGACAGATTGAGGCTGCTGCCTGTGCCCAGCTCCTTGTTGGCCTTGGCATTCTTGTGCACCTGGAAGTACTGCGCACGGCAACACGCGCAGCAGCATGCAGAGGGAAGGGTGGTGAGCAGCTGCGCCATGCTAACCCAGCACAGCGGCGTCGAGCACTCAGTGATGCAGTTGCAGGGACTCAGCAGATCATCTCACAACATGAGCCTCATGTGTCAGTGGCACAGAGCTGGAGCCAGCCAAAAAGCCTATCAAAAGTTGACGTAGCAACATCCACAACCTACAATGCCGTTGGTTGGCCTAATTCTGCCTGCATTCGGCCAGGAAGCATGCGTGACACTGCCGCAGTGGGCCACGGTTGAAACGCCTGGCAGTTCATTTGCACTGGCAGGGGGCTTGCACATCCTGCTGGGTCCCAGTGCCAGGCGGGCGCAGCATGTACTGCTGTGCCTGCCGCCAGCTGGGCTCACCATGTTTGCTGTCACTGTCTTGATGGCCTGGCCGCCCTCCTCCTTGCGCTTGTCGCAGAAGTCTGCCTGGTACCTGCTGCTGCGTGTGAACTCGTTGCCCTCAAAGCCCAGCGTCACATGCGAGCCGCGGCCAGCCTCCTTTACTTTCTTGGCGGTCTCACGGCCTGGCCAGCGCAGGCAGCACGGCAACACAGTTGCAGATGTCAGTGCACAGGCGAGGCACATCAAGATGCAGTACAGGCCAAGCTGCTGTGCACTTGGCGCAAGCTGTCCTGCAGTGCCTGCAGCTCTGCTACAACCAACTATACTGCTGTGCAGCTGCTTGCATCACGAACAGCCAGATTATATAGCTACTGCACTGCGTACTATCATGTCCTCAAAATGGCCATCAGTGCAACACCATGTAGTGCAATATGGTGCACAGGCCTGGGCAGCGTTGTACAGCTTTGGTTGCTGTGTTGCGTTATGCTGCGCACCTGTGAGGTCCTTGATTGCGCCTGCTGCGTTGCCTTTGCAGCTCTGCCAGAACTCCTGCACGTCTGAGTTGCGCGCCTCGTTCGTGGTGGACTTGTGGCAGCCCTCGTACCACTTTGCTGCTTCTAGGTCCTCATAGGCTGTTCCCTGCATGCACAACAGCATGGCATCATGTTATGCATAAGCGGAGATGCTGCTGCACGTCGTAGGGTGTTGCCGGCATTGCAAAATCGCTGGGTGCCCAGAGAGGCTTACCATGTGCAGGATGGCTGATACCTAACAGGTTTGATGCTGCGTGATTTCGCACAAGTGCAGCTGCATGCAGCTGAGCTGCTCTGCTGATGCTGATGCTGGTTTGCAGGTGGCACACTTGCCTTGGATTTGTTGGGGCCGCATCCATGTCCAAATGTGTATGCTGCTGGGGGAGGTGCAGCGCCTGGGTTACTGCCTGCAAATGGTGAAGTCAAACGCGTTGTATACCTGCCAGGCTGTGCCCAAGGTCGCAGCTCAGCAAGTGCCACTACAGCAGCACATGAGCAGACTCCTCACATTGTGTCATCATCTTGCTATCTGCAACGCTTGCTGGCTTCCACTCCGCCATTATTATCTATTATAGCTTGCTACGTGCGTGGTATGCCTGTCGCTACGAGTGGCACTTCCCGCCTTTGTACTATCGTGCTGCAGCGGCTCGACAACAGCAATGGCAACGCTTCGTCGTGCATAAATTGTTAAGATTCGGGCTTTACGTCATGCACTGGGCATCGAGCCTAAGCGGCAGCGAAAGTAACACAGAACTGTGTGACAGCAACACAACAACACAACCCTAGCATGCTGAGCACTGCAGTTTGCTGGCGTCTGCCAATCGTATGAGCATTAGCTCACACTAAATGAATGCCGGCTCCGCCATCCATGCCTCACGCGGCCCTAGAGACATCCGCATAGAGAGGCAGGTACCTCAGCCTGAGGCAGATAGTGTTCATGGCTGTGCACATTTCAGTGCAGCACAACTCTCGACACAAACTCAGTGCAGCAACCCAGTGCCATGCCGTCTTGCTGACTCCAGAAGATGTCAACGCCGGGTGCATCTCTCCACCACAGAAGGATGCTGCAGCAGCACAACAACGCTGCTGATGGCTTCGGCGCTGAACTCCACCGCTGCAACTAATATCATGGTCCAAGCAGAATTCAACTTGGACACGAGCTGCTGCCTAACAGCACATCACAGCTGGCCTGCATTACTGCTTATCACCCCCAGCCTTGCCCGCCACATCCGCCACCGCAGCCATCGCTGCCGCTGCCGCTGCATCACTCGCGTTACCCGGCACACCCCTCCCTGCCTTGACCGCTGCTGCCACACCAGCCGCAGTCGGCCCGCCATACTCCCTCTCCAGCTGCTCTGTATGGTACAAGATCGCAGTAAGCGCTGCTGCCTCGCGTGCACCCACTCCTGCAGTCAACTCATCCAGGTCTCTCTCTCCTGCCCACAGAGCCAGCAGTTTCTCGCGCAGCTGCCACCCCACCTCCTCCAGCGTACCCAGCAGGCTGACTGCCACCAGGCCCCGCAGCTCGCGCTCCTCAACATCCTCGTCACTCAGCCACGGCACCTGCAGCAGCAGCAGCGGCAGCAGCAGCAGCAGCAGCAACAGCTTGCAGGAAGAGTGCTTGAGGGGTGCACCAGGCTGCCACTGCCACTGGTGCAGAACAGCTGATGCTGCCTGTGTGTCGCGCTCCCGCTCGCACCCGTGCTGCTGCGGCTGCTGCTGCCACTGCCACAGCTGCTGCACCATCACCCACTGCCGCCCCGCTTCACCTTGGCCAGCACCTCGTAGATCTCCTGCGCATCACTGCTGCTGCTGCTGTTGCTGCCACGGATGCTGCTGCTGCTGCTGTCGCTGCCACAGCTGCTGCCACAGCTGTACCTGCACCACCCATGACTGCCAACACGCCTTACCTTGGCCAGCACCTCGTAGATCCTCTGCTTATCACTGACGCTGCTGCTGTCGCTGTCACTGCCACAGCTGCTGCTGCTGCCACAGCTGCTGCTGCTGCCACTGTCACCGCCACAGCTGCACCACCAGCCACTGCCGCCCCTCCTCACCTTGGCCAGCACCTCATAGATCCCCTGCTCATCACTGCTGCTGCTGCTGTTGCTGCCACAGATGCTGCTGCAGCACCACCAGCCACCCACCCCCTCCTCACCTTGGCCAGCACCTCGTAGATCTCGTCCATCTCCTTCAGCTCTGCAGCCACCGCAGCCTCGTCAGCAAAGCGGCCCTCACCCCCCTGCAGCGCCGCCTCCTCAGCAGCATCACCCTCCTCGTCATCATCACTGCCACCTGCAGCAGACAAACAGGCACCAGCAGCAGCAGCAGCAGCAGCGGCGTAACAATTTGAAGGCCATGCTGTTTGTGGCTGGCATCACCCTCGCCATCATCACTGCCACCTGCAGCAGGCAAACAGGCAGTTGCAGCAGCACAACAGTGGGCCGGCCATGCTGAGTGGGGCTGGCACAGCACGCAGACACCTCAAGCAGCATCACCCTCCTCGTCATCATCACTGCAGGTGGCAGTCATCCTCACTGCCACCTGCAGGAGATGAACAGGCAGAAGCAGCAGCACAACAGTGGGCAGGCCATGCTGTGTGGGGCTGGCACAGCACGCGGACAGCTCAAGCAACGTGTCATGCAGTTGTCATTATCACCATCGCTCTCACCTCCCCTACCTCCCTGCAGTGCAGTGAACATGGCAGAAGTGCAACAAGCGCGTAGAGAAGATAATGATATGAATCGCAAAGGCAGAACATGCAACGAACGCACCAAGACTGACACCGCTGTGCAATCACCACAGGATGACAGCAGTCACTGATACTACAAACAAACGCTTTCTGCAGCAAGCGCCCACCTTCCCCATCGCTGCCGTCTCTGCCACCTGCTGTCCTCCTGTTGCTGTCTGCTATCTGCTGCGCAATCTCTGCAGGGCTCTGCTGCGTGGTGCCGTAGCTGTCATGCCCAGCGGCAGCCATCAAGTGCTCAAACTGCATCATCGCCTGCTGGCCAACCGTAAGACGCTCCTGCTGCTCTTCACTGCTTGTTGATTCCGCCGCCGCAGCTGCTTGCTGCTGCTCTCCTTGCTGCTCCTGGTCATGCTGCTGCTGCTGCTGCTGCTGCTCCGAGCTTGCTTCGACAGCCGCAGCCGCCTCACTGCTGCCGATCTGCACGCGCTGCTTGCTGCTGTGTGCTTTGGCGACCTTGCTTGCAGTAACCAGCTTCTGCGCTGTCCTGATCAGCTTTGCGCGCAGCAGCTGCGCATCTGTGCTGGGCACGGATGTGCTGTTGTCCTCACTGGCTGCATGATGATGCTGGTGGTGGCTGCTGCTGCTGTGGTGGCCCAGCAGCTCCTGCCAGTCACGCTTGTCAGCCTCAGCCTCCCTGCAGGATACGTGCGCACAGATGAGATTAATCAATCAATGACACAGTTGGTCTGGCAAGAGGGGGCAACCATGGAGGGGGCAAACACAGATGAGAGCAGAACGGTACATAACTAGGGTGTCACATGTGCAGGTTGCACAGGAAACCAAACACCTGCCAGCAGACAGCTGCAGACAACTGCAGTAACATGAACACAGCACAGATATGCAAAACAATAGCAGATGACTGTGGCGCTGCCAGGGCCTGCTGTGAGTAGTGCCTTGCTTTTCTCACTCCACCAGCTGACGGCTGCTGCTGCTGTCATACTCAGCTGCTGCTGCTTCTGTCAAAATCAGCTGGCACTCAACTCAGGCAGCCGTGAGCACAACCTGCGCATCTGCCACGCATGATACTACCCAGCACCACTCCCCGTGCCTCACCTTTCGCTCTGTGCTGCCTGCTGCTGCCTCATCAGCCTGTCAGGGTTCACCTTGAGGCTAATACCCAGCGGCACACCCCTGCTAGTCATGAGCATGCCCAGAGGATCACGCATCGCATGCCTGGCAACATGATCAGGCAGCGACGATGCCTCGCGTGCATGCTGCCCTGCATGCATGGCCTCCGTCGCTTGCTCAATGGCTTCCTGCAAGGCTTTAAACTGCTCTGTAGCCTGGCTGCTGCTGCTCGGCTGATCTGTGCTGCTGCTCTTGCCTCTGCGTCCTCGCTTGGCTGCTGCTGCGCCTTTCTTGCTGCTGCTGTTGCTGCTGTCTTCATCATCCCTGCTGCCATGGTAGGAGTGAGACCTAGCAGCAGCAGTGCCTGCAGCAGGGCTGTGCATCCAGGCCTGCTGGAACGGCAGCCGCAGCGCGTTGCCTGCCACAGCACCTACCTGCAGGACCTCCTGCAGATACACAAGCATGATGATGCAACACTGCTGCATGGTAGCACTCGACCCTGGAACAGCTGCTGTCTGTATGGAGTGAAAACCTACCGTACAGCAACGTCAGCTGGGCCACACAGTCGTTGCATGCACCAGTATGCGGCACGGGGCACTGTCAAGTCATGTCATGTGTGAGCAGGAATGTCTCAGCTCATGCACATGCAAAGCCAGCAGCCTGCTGCTGCTTCTGCTCACCTGCTGCAAAGGGCCAGCAGTTCCAGCTGCCAGCAGCTGCTTGGCAAGCCCATGCATCGAATGACTTAACAACCGGACCATGATGACTGGTTGATGTCAGATCTAGGGTACCTATGCTGGTGGGCGCAGCAACCTGACTACCGACGATCCTTCAGCTAAAGCCCTGTTCGTTCTTGTATAGCTGCGCTCAAACTCTTGAAAATGACACCATCAACGCAGTACTAGTACTGTGACCCCGAGGCATGGCATGGCACTGTGTCACCCGCACTGTGTCATGCAGTACGTGTTACGTTCTGAGAACAAGGGTTCCTGGCTTTGAGGCCAAGTAGGGCTTGCCATCCATTTGAAAAAAATACAGCGTAGAAGCATGCACTTCAAGTACACAGATGCCTGCTGCTAGCTTCAAGACAACGCGCCCTGTCACAGCACACAGCAGCAAGCTCAACCAATCACTACTGTGTCAGTCACAGCTGTTTACGTCGAGCCGTGTTATGCCTGCATCCTTCATTATGTGAAAAGATCTCTGCTGCCGCTCACTGGGCCGTGGCAGCACCATCCTAGAGAACTGCAAGCAGCGGAAACTTTGGCAGCAGCAGAAGCAGTAGCAGCAACAGCAGATAGCTGCTGCTCTGAAGCTTAACATCATGAAGTTCGTGCTAGATGGCCTCACGGTCTACTTTCCGTATGAGTTCATATACCCGGAGCAGTACCGCTACATGCTGGAGCTCAAGCGCGCTCTGGATGCACATGGCCACTGCTTGCTGGAGGTGCGCACTGTTCATGCATGGGCCTGCAGTTGTACTTGCCGGCATGTTTGGTGATACATGTGCATGAAAGGCCGGTGGATTAGTATAGGTTGTCGGCCTTTACGCTGAGTAACCACCACCATCAGCAGCAGCAGCAGCAGCCATAGCAGCAACAGCAGCCCGTGTGCTGTTCTAAAGCAGATGGAAGCGTATACTTGCATAGCTGCTGAGAATCGTGCGGCTGTGGCCTTGAAGATCGACCTGCATACCATGACATATATGTCTGTCTGTTCCCATGTTGTTCTGCTAGCAGCAGTCAAAAGCACACAGTAGAAAAGGCAGCACAGCACCTACCTTTGCTTGCACGTGTTGTGCCCCGTGTGCTCAGCAGCCTAGCACACAGCACACAAATTGTTTGCTTGCTGTCTACTGCTGCTGTCGTCCTTCCTTCCTTCCTGCAGATGCCCACTGGCACAGGCAAGACCATCACGCTGCTCTCCCTCATCACCAGCTATCAGCTGGCTCACCCAGAGGTGCGCAGCAGCAGCAGCAGCAGCAGGACAGCAGCAGCAGCAGGACAGCACTAGCGGGAGGAGGGCAGCTGGAGGACAGCATCAGCAGCAGCAGCATCATCAGCAGCAGTGGTAGCAGCAGATACATTGTTCAGCTTCGTTGCGGGACTTCTGCTGTTGCAGCTAGACGGCAGCAGCAGCAGCAGCAGGCAACGTGTGCTGGATGCTTGTGGGTGCTTGCAGGGGGAGTTGCACGTGCTGTGGGCAGCAATGCGTGCACTCTCTGCAGGCGTGCACTCCGAGCACAGCAGTGCACACCAGGATATGCTGCATTTTGAGCAATGCATCATGCAACAACCGCTGCTGGCTGTGTCAGATTTTAATAAAGCAGAGACACCCAATGAGAGGCAGGATGGTTACATGTCGGCTCAGTCACTACAACATATGCCTGCGTTCACGGCTGTGCCTCTGCTGCTGCTGCTGCTGCTGATGCTGCCAGGTTGGCAAGCTGGTGTACTGCACGCGCACAGTGCCTGAGATGGAGAAGGTGCTGGCAGAGCTGCAGGTGCGGCGTACAATGAATCAATCGATAACACGAGGGTTTTTTTGCACGACGGGGCAACCAAAGAGGAGGTCCACTCTAACATCACCAGCGGCGTACAGCAGATGAGAAACCTGCTGTCATGCTGTGATTGCTGTACACCAGATATGGTGCTCGCACAGCTGCAGGTGTGCCTGCTGTGACTCAAATCAGTTGCAAACCACCTGTGGCACTGTCAGTGCTGTGCCACAGATGTGTCGCACTGCAGCAAGCTTGCTGCACCATGCTGCTTGTTGCCTTTCGCATCCGTCTGCTTGAAGCGAAGCACGCCCACCAGAAGTAGCTATGCTCCAGTTGTGCTGCACCAGTAGCTCCTTGCAATCGTGTGCGGTACATCGAACGCTGACAGCAACCCCTATGCCGGTCTGACGTTTTGTCAATCCCTGCAGGAGCTAATTGAGTACCGCAACAAGTACTTGGGCCCCAATCCGCCCCCCATCATGGCACTGGGGCTCAGCTCGCGCAAAAACCTGTGCATACACCCACAGGTGGCAGGTGAGCGCGCACACACAGCATGCAGCAGTCTGCCTGTTGAGCACACATCAGCAGCTGCAGTTTGTGTTTTGCTGTAGTATGCTGCTGTTTGTGTTCGCCAGGGCAGAATTTTGTGCATACACCCACAGGTGGCAGGTGAGCGCGCACCCACAGCATGCAGCTGCATGCCTGTTTGTTCATCTACACAATTTAGCAGCTACAGCAGCATTTTGCTGTCATACGTTGCTGTTTGCGTGCGTCATTGCAGAGTCGACAAATGCACTCCCTTGTCATATCACTAGCACATATGTCGATTTCTGTGTTTGTCACAGAGGAGGGTTCCCGTGAGAGCGTGGATGCGGGGTGCCGCCGGCTGACCGCCAGCTGGGTGCGTGAGGCGTCGCTGAAGAGCCCCGACATTGAGAGCTGCTCCTTCTTTGAGGGGCATGAGAAGGCAGGACAGGAGGCACTGCTGCCGCCAGGTGAGCAGAGAGCCTAGGGTTTGGGTCTGAGGGATGCTTTCATCATAGGGAAAGGCGGGAGTCTCGGAGCGTAACCGAGGAGGTTATATGTTCCGGCGCTGCCTGCTGCTGTCTAATAGATCCTCAACAAGAGCGTAAAAACTTGTAACTTGTAACCAGAGAGGCTAGGGCCCGTAGGTGAATGGTTGCTTCGCACAGTAGTCAGGCACATACCGCCATTAGGCAAGTGCACGCTGCTCTCCCTTGGTCAGCCCTCGCCTGTGTACCGGAGCGTCGATGCAGTACAGCAGTGCGATCACTGACGATTGCTCGTGTTGCACTGCGCCTGCAACTTCATGTCGCTTCATGGTACCATGCAGGTGTGTACACGCTGCATGACCTGCGCGTGTTTGGACGCAAGCAGGGCTGGTGCCCCTACTTCCTGGCGCGCCACATGATGAGCTTTGCCAACGTGGTCGTGTACAACTACCAGTACATGATAGACCCCAAGGTGTCACAGGTGTGTGCTGAGGCCACACAGCTGCAGGGCAGCTTGTACGGACAAACATGTACATGCATTCACTTCACATACATGTACATGCATGTACCGGGTGCCTGTGGCCCTGCTGATGTGCACAGCTACCAGCACATGATGGACATCAAAGTGTCTCAGGTGCGGCAACAGCTCTGCGGGTGTACCTGATGCCCAAACACAAGAACTGTGTAGTTGGTGTTTGTGTAAAAGTAGCGCGCATCACCGTAAAGCGTCACACATGAAACCAAGGTGTCTCAGGTGTGGTTTGTGGCCAGGCTGCTGCAGGACAGTTTGCACGTAGATACATACAGCTGGTGCCTGCAGCCAAGCAGGTGTGTACAACCACCAGTACATGATAGACCCCAAGGTGTCACAGGTGCGGCAAGAGCGTGCGGGTAGCCCAGATGTCCACACACATGCATCGTTGTGTCGGTGGCTTGCTGGATCCACACGCATCACCGCATAGTGTCACACTGTGGCACATATGACCACCCGCACTTCTGCCGCATCAACATGCGCGCCCACTCGCCTTGACGGGCCAACAGATCTGTGCTCAGCTGCGGGCATACTTCGTGACCACGACAATAGCACCCCTGTGCAGCCCACCATGCAGAGAGCAAACATTTGTTCATAACATTTGCTGACGGTTTGTGGCTCAAACTCGAATGTAGCAGCTTGATCTCTTTCCCGCCGCCAATGCTGTCCACCATGCAGATGGTGTCGCGCGAGCTTGAGAAGGAGTGCGTGGTGGTGTTTGACGAGGCGCACAACATCGACAACGTGTGCATCGAGGCGCTCAGCGTCAGCCTGCGCCAGCAGACGCTCAACGCTGCACGGCGCAACATCACCAAGCTTGAAGGGGTGAGCGCGGGGCAGGGGTGATGCACATGTGTGCTTAAGCAGCAGATAGCAACCGGCTGTTACATTCACCAGCCATGTAGTTAATATGTATGGTGTAAGCTGGGCGAGCCGCAGTGACTCTTGATGGCACGCATTGTCAGGTGTTGTGTTGTGTTCCGCGCATTTTACATGTGCCTTGCAGGATGTGCGCAAGCCCAGCCTGCCAATGTGTCTTGACGGCGCTTGCAGGCACTCACTCCTCACTGTGATGGTTGAATGTCACTGACGGTTGCAGGAGGTGCGCAAGGCGCAGGCCGCCAACCGTGCGTGCCTTGATGAGCAGCACAGGCCTTCGCTGCTGTATGCTCGTGCTGCTGCAACTTATCACTGTCTTTGCTTGTGCTTGCTTGTGCTTGCTTGTGCTTGCAGGAGGTGCGCAAGGCGCAGGCCGCCAACCATGCGCACCTTGATGAGCAGCACAGGCCTTCACTGCTGTATGTCCTTGCTGCTGCAGCGTATCAATGTCTTAGCTCGTGCTTGCAGGAAGTGCGCAAGGCGCAGGCCGCCAACCGCGCGCGCCTTGATGAGGAGTATCGGCGGCTGGTGGGCAACCTTGTGCAGGCGCAGCAGCTGCAGGGAGGCGAGGAGTGGCTGGCCAACCCGGCCCTGCCTGAGGACATCGTGAGGGAGAGCATGCCAGGTATGCGCACCGTGTGTTACTACTATATGCTTGATAATGCAGCACCCACCTACTGCTGGCATGTCTGCCCTGATGTGCCAACTGAGTGTTGACAGTTGCGCGTGTGTGCACTTGTGTCCTGCTCTGCAGGCAACATCCGGCGCGCGGAGCACTTCATTGGCTTCCTGCGTCGCTTTGTGGCCCACCTGTACGAGCGCATGCGCACGCCAGCAGTGGTCAGCGAGGGGCCAGCCAGCTTCCTGGGGCAGGTGCAAGCGGCCGTGGCTGTGGACGCCAAAACGCTCAGGTGAGAGGGGCCGTGCACCGACTGCGTACAGCGGCCGTTGTAGCTTCTGCATGCCTGTGATCAACCTGCGTAATTGAACAAGTGTCATGTTGCTGTGTGCCGTCGACTGTGTATGACGTTCCCTCATGCATGACAGCTCAGGTTCTGCTACACCCGGCTGTTCTATTCGATGAAGAAAGACGCTGGAGGTCACACAGCAGTTGCAGTTGCTGCATGCATGTTTTTGGCATACATAGCCTGTTGCAGAGCTGACTCCTGTTCTCCTGTGCCTATCCAACACAACAGGTTTTGCTATGACCGGCTGTCGTCTCTGATGAAGACGCCGGAGGTCACACAGCAGTTGCAGAAGCTGCATGCATGTTTTGGCATGCGGCTGAGCATCTTCCTTCATACTGTTGCAGAGCTGACTCCTGTGCGCTTCTGCCTGTCCTGTAACGCAACAGGTTCTGCTATGACCGGCTGTCGTCACTGATGAAGACGCTGGAGATCACCAACACAGATGACTTCCTGGCAATCCAGATGGTGGCAGACTTTGGCACGCTGCTGGGCACATACAGCAGGGGCTTTGCGGTCATCATTGAGCCATACGACGAGCGGCTGCCACACATACCAGACCCAGTGCTGCAGCTCAGGTGGGCATGTTCAGAAGATCGGCAGTGTAACTGCTCTCGGAACGTTGTACGTGCCCACACATGGTCCTGCCAGCTGCTTTTTGGACGCTGAGCAAACAGCTGCGCATGTGTTGCATCTGCCAACTTTAGTTCAGCTGCCTGTGTCACAGTCACTGCCCCCACTCACCTGACTCGTTGCCTGGGCTGACCTCAACCACCTCCTGCGGCTGCCTGCACGCCAGCCTGGCAATGCACTCCGTGTTCGGCTGCTCCCACAAGGTCTGGTCCTCACCATTCTCTGCTGTTGCCCACCTTACTCATTGCTTGCCCTGCTCTCACTCCTTTCTGCAGCTGCCTGGACGCCAGCCGGGCGATGCGCTGCGTGTTCAGCCATTCTCACAGTCTCGTCTGGTCATCACCATTCTCTGCTAATGACTACCCACCTCCTTGCTTGCCTCGCTCTCACTCCTTCCTGCAGCTGCCTGGACGCCAGCCTCGCAATGCGCCCCGTGTGCGGCCGCTTGTAATGTCTGGTCGTCACCAGCAGTCTCTTACTGCCCACCTAACTTCTTGCTTGCCTTGCTCTTACTCGTTCCTGCAGCTGCCTTTCAGAGTCTGGTCGTCACCATTCTCTGCTATTGCCTGCCGCACTCCTGTGCTTGCCTTGCTCTCACTCATTCTTGCAGCTGCCTGGACGCTAGCCTGGCCATGCGCCCCGTGTTCAGCCGCTTCCAGAGTCTCGTCTGGTCATCACCATAATTCTCTGCTGCTGCCCACGCAACTCCTTGCTTGCCTTGCTCTCACTCCCTCTTGCAGCTGCTTGGACGCCAGCCTGGCAATGCGTCCCGTCTTCAGCCGCTTCCAGAGTGTGGTCATCACCAGTGGCACGCTGTCGCCCCTCAACCTGTACCCGTGCATCCTGGACTTCCACCCTGTCAGCATCGCAAGTCTCAACATGACGCTCACGCGCGACTGCCTCTGCCCTGTGGTGCTCACACGAGGCACCGACCAGGTGGGCCTGCAGGCAGTACCAGCAGCAGCACGGCTTTTATCGTCTCATCTCGTGCTGCATGCTGCTGTGTGTCATCCATTCATGCAAAGGTTGATGTGCTTCCTGCAGCAAATCCTCAAAGCATACCACGGTCATACTGTGCCATGCGCCTACCGTACTCGCCTTACAACAACTTCAACATCTTCAGCCCGTCACCTGTCACACCGCCTTGCCACATGCCCAGGTGTCAGTGTCCAAAGTGCAGTAGCAGCAGCATCAATTGTCAAGGCCCATCAGTTGCTTCCAATGTTTTGTGTCACTCATTCTTGCCCTTGATGATATGCTGATGCTAAGCATCCCACCGCCATTAGTCGTCATGTGCTCACTGCATTCTTCTTGACGCCGACTCAACACTGTCAACACGCCACCTGTCCTCCCTCCTTGGTAATGTGCCCAGGTGTCAGTGTCCACTCGCTACGAGCAGCGCCTGGACGAAGGCAACCTGCGCAACTACGGCCGCCTCGTGGTGGAGCTGGCCACCGCAGTGCCTGACGGGCTGGTGGTGTTCTTCGTGTCGTACTCGTACATGGACTACGTCATTGCGCGCTGGCACGAGGACGGCATTCTGGCAGACCTCATGGAGCACAAGCTCATCTTCATCGAGACGCAGGTGCGCGGTGTGCGGGAACATGCATGATGCATTGTGCGCGGCGTATCATATGATGTTTGACAGGGCTGGCCCATGATTGGTCTTGCAGGCCCTTCTTTGTACAGCGTGCATATCCTCCTGCTGTGCATACAGTACAGCGCATGCTGCAGCACACGTCACACTTTGCTCCTCAACTGGCAGACCTCATGGAGCACAAGCTCACTTTCATTGAGACGCAGGTGTGTGGGTGGAGGGTGTGGCAGAGGGTGAAGGTCAATGTTGGGGGATTTGTTTGGATGCGCTTGGTGCTACCTGCATAGCCTGCGGGTGTGGGCAGGGCAGCTTACTTATGTGACTTGCCAGCAGCAGGACTGGTAGATCGTGTTGCACAGCCTGTGCAGCACTGCGGACAGCTGCACTCCTTGTGTATGCTCATCTCGCATCTCATCAGCTGTCCATCCAAGTAGGAGTACGAACTCTGTATCTGGCACCCTGCAGGATGTCATGGAGACCACGCTGGCTCTGGACAACTTCAGGCGCGCTTGCGACGCAGGCCGTGGCGCTGTCTTCTTCAGCGTTGCGCGTGGCAAGGTGGCAGAAGGCATCGACTTTGACCGGCACTACGGCCGTGCTGTCGTCATGATTGGCGTGCCATACCAGTACACGCTGTCACGTGTGCTGCGTGCCCGGTTGGACTACCTGCGGGAGACGTTCCAGATAAAGGAGAGTGACTACCTGGCGTTTGATGCGATTCGGCAGGCAGCGCAGTGTGTGGGGCGCGTCATTCGCAGCAAGGCAGATTACGGGCTGATGGTGTTTGCTGATCGGCGGTACCAGCGGCATGACAAGAGGGACAAGCTGCCGAAGTGGATCACGAGCCAGCTGAAGGAGGCGCACATGAACCTCAGCACGGATATGCTGATGGTGGTGACGCGGGAGTTCATGCGCAGCATGGCGCAGCCAGTAGACAGGGCAGCAGCAGGCAAGGGGCTGCTGAGTCAGGATGCAGTGAACGCGATCTGGGAGCAGCAGCAGCAGCAGGCAAAGCAGGCAGGGCTAGCCGGCAGCGTGTCAATGGAAGTAGGATGAGGCGGGCCCCGCGGTGCAGGTGTCAACTGCTCTGCAATGATGGCACTGCCATGCGCATGTGTTATGGTTCCTGTTTTCTCTGCATGTTATCTTGCTTCAGGCACGGGTGATTAATTGCCAACACTGCGGTGCTGCACTTTGGAAGCACTGCAGCGGCACAGTGTATGGTGCGGTGGTGTCTGTGCATGTGCTGTTTGCAGCCTTGGCTGTGCACTGGCACCACTGCAGGCTGCTGTACACTGCTTTTCATAGTTGGTGGCAGAGCTGTGAATGTGGCCAATCGCTCATGGTTTGCTGTGATCGGCAGCCTCTTCGTGCTGAAAGATTGCACGTTGTTGGTTCCAGCGTTTTGAGAGAGAGTAGTTACATGTGGGTCCAGTCACCATCTCAGATGGTATGAGCCACCCCAAAATGAGCACAATGTCAACGCATGACGAAAGAAGATGAGCACACAATGTAGCCCATTGAGGCCATCCGTTGAGCACAGGGTCTCTCCAGATTGAGCATAAGATTATATCTGCGGTGTGTCAGTGACACACCCCAATCAGCCAACAGCATGTGCTGAAGAAGCACACCAACCAAAAAGCATGTTGTCAAGATCACACAGCCAGAGAGATAGGCAGGGCAACTAAGGCGGCATAAAGGCGGCAGCAAACCAATAATGTGACAGGATGCATGTGTAACTCGTCAAGTAACCTAAACTCATCACGGGCTAGGAGCAACAGCGTCTAAGGCGTCATCTACAGGGACATAACCCTCAGGCTGAATTGGCACACTTTGATGGTCAGGGGTTTTGTGGTGCACTTGGTGTCCGGCAGTTTCATATGCAGCTAGGGTTTGGCAGTGGGTATCACAGATAACCTGCCCCATGTGCTTGGGAATGACTGTCAGCTATCGATTGTATTATTCTGGATTAATTTGGCTGTATCGTGGTTGTGTTGGGCGTGCAAGCCACAGTCAAACCAGCTGCACTTCATCATCGATTTGACCTTCACAGCACCCATACTCCACGGAATCAACCAAAAGTGTCTCATTTGCTCGAAACGTCAGCTAGAGTGCTTGAATGGGAGCACGCATGGGTTGCTGCGGGGGGGAGGAACCGGAGAAGCAGGTGATTGCACTCTCAGCCAGGCTGCAGCACCAGTTCCAGGATGCGTTCTTACATGAATCAATCATTCAACAAAACATTTAACGACATGTTAGATTCATCACTGCAGCCCTCCAGAGTTTGCAGGGCAGTACTGTACAGCATGTCAGCATGTGCTGCCACCAGGATGCAAGTACTCACCATCTCTCATGCCGTTGAATTGCGTGCAGGGGATGGTGGAGAACCGCAGATGCAGAGACGTTCTGTTCTTGCTGTTGTTCATTGCCTACTGGGTGGGCATGTTTATTGTCTGCGGTATCGCTTTCCAGTCAGGTGAGGCGGCACTGCTCGCAGTCACACGGGAAGGGTGTCACTGCATGCCTTGCTGCTTGGGTGCTGCTATTACTTTTACACGTGTTTGTGCAGCAGCTGCATGCAACCCAGGTGCCAACTCATCTTGCGCCATAAAACCTTGCAACAACGAATGTGTGCTGTGCTGGTACATATGTCAATACTGCACATATGTGCTGCTGACCACTACACTGTCTGCTGCAGGTGATCCAAACAGGCTCATCTATGCCATTGACTCGCGCGGCATGCTGTGCGGCTCCGTCAACACATACGAGAATATCACAGTTGACTTGACGGACAAGCCCAACCTGTACTACTTGAATGCGCTGGACCTGCTGAAGGTCAGCAACCTCATGTACGCCAAGACAATCTGTGTCAGCAGCTGCCCCACCCCACAGGAGCTGTGCAGCATTGGCCAGCTGCCTTGCACCAGGAACGAGCAGTACATGTGAGTGGCAGAAGCCCCCAGCTGCTGTGGTGCCTGTACGTGAAAAACTCAAGAAAGCGCACTGAGTGTCTGCAGCTGCACACAGCTTAGTAGACAGAGGCATACTCGCAGGTGGCTAGCACTGCTTGCTTGAAGCATTGTTGAGCCGCCAGCACCTCTCACAGCGGCAGCACCTGCTGAGCCACGACATGGCACCGCATGCCAGCAATGGGGAGCTGAGAGCAGGACATGCTTTCAACCAATGCTGCTCTGGTGTTGTGCAGGTGCCCATATTACCGCTTTGCAGAGGAAGGCCTGTATGGCAAGCTCAGCAGCGTGAACTCCTCAGCAGCAGTCGACTACTGGGACCAGCTGTCAACAGCACAGCTGGACAGCTGCGACGCCTCCTTCCTGCAGGTGACCGGCCTGCGCACCAGCATGTAGCCACTATCGCTGCCATTAAGACTGAGCTTGAATACATGTGCATTGCCCTGCAGGACAAACAGCTGTTTGACAGAGGAAAGGCAACTTGATGGATACCTTGATGTCAACATGCTTCTGAGAAGCAGCGTACATAGCAGTTGTCCCTCTGCTGAACATCCTGTTGCTGTGGTTGCAGGCTGCCCAAAGCAACGCAGGCCTGGACCTATCAGCGCTTGGTGTGAACATCAGCATGTGTGATGTGGCAGCAGGCAGCAGCGTTGGCGGCAAGTACCTGCAGGCGCAGAGCCAGTTCCCAGGCAAGGGCCCCTGCTACCCTGTGTGGGCATCAACAGTGCCTTACTTCAACAGGTGCGCAGCTGTACAGCAATACTGCTGTCATGAATGCTCTGATACCAACTAGGTACGTAATCAATAGGCTGCAACAGCAAGCCAGCAGCATGCGACGACGTGGCCTGAAGAAGAGCTGCAGCTGCAGCTGTTGAGTAGCTGTCTAATGCGCTACTGCCGCAAGTGGGCATGCATGTCTTGAGCCGCCTTTGTGTTGCTGCTGCAGGTGCTTCCCAAAGTTCCCTGAAAACTTCACCAGCAGCGTCTACTCCATGCTGGACACCACCAGCGGTGTGATGCAGAGTGCTACAGGCACACTGAAGAACGCCTGGAGCGCCACTGGGCCGCAGTTCAGCCAGCACATTGCTGACATCAGCAAGGGTGTGCTCATCATTGTGGTGGGAGGCCTGGCTTGTGGAGTGGGCCTGTCGCTGGTGAGAAGCAGTACCGTCGTTGTAGCAGTGTCCTGCAGAGGAGGCCGTCACGGCTCTGAGAGCTGTTTTGCAGATGTAGTGTGATGCGTTATGCAGCATGAGATGTAGCAGGCCTGGCGTCAAACTTTGGTGCAGCACTTCAGCAGCACATCTGCAGAAGTCCTTCGGCTGTGCACGCATGCACTTAATGCAACATGCCGGGCTGCTGCGCTGAAGGTATTGCTGCCTGCGCAACCGCTGTCCTGCAGGGCTGGATGTTCATCCTGCGCTACTTTGCTGGCTTCATGGTGTGGGCCACCATTGCCGTGGTCAACGCTGCCCTGGTGGGCTGCACACTGTTTGCCTACAACACAGCAGGCATGCTGACACAGGCTGGCCAGTGGGGTGCAGCCATCTCAGCACAGCTGCCGCCATTTGCAGATCCAACAGGTGCGTCAGTGACTCAGCTGTGTCAGCTAGCTGGCCTGTGTCGACGAAACTTGTGCTGCTTGTGCGCTTGGCAAACATCGCCGTACAACTTGCACGACGCTTCACTGAAGTGGCACTGTGCTTGAACTGCAGCAGCTCATTGTGAGGTATGATTCATAAGGTCACTGATGTTGCCGCTGCTGGTGCTGTGCAGGCATGACTAGGCAGAACTGGACGTACATTGCCTACGCCCTGACGGCTGTGGCTGTGTTGGTGTTCCTCCTGACCATGGTCATGCTGAGCCGGGTGAAGGTGGCAATCGCATGTATCAAGGTACGCTGCTTCCCCACAGATCAGGCGCGGCACATGCGATGCGTGTGATCAGGCTGCAGCTTGCATTTCATGAGAGATGGTGCTTTCACCATCATAGGGCTGCATGCTTCAAGTCGGAACCTGATGCTTCTCGAGTGCTGAGACGAGTGCTGCCTGCTTGCTGCTCCTACACCATCCCACAGGTTGCCAGCCAGGCCGTGTCCACCATGCCCTCCATCATGCTGTTCCCCCTGCTGCCGTTCATCCTGGAAGTGGGCCTCATCATCTACTGGGTGGCAGTCACGGCAGTGCTGTACAGCGCAGGCACACCCACAGACAACTGGCGCCAAGCCACACAGGACCTGCAGCCGCTGAGCTTGAAGGAGCTGATGCTCACCAACAGCAGCATGACAGCACCGCCAGCAACACTTAAGCCTGGCACGACCAACATGACCAAGACGGTGGGTGCAAGCATCTGACGAGCAGGGGTAGATTCACAATTCAGGATGCTGCAAAGTAACATGCCTTGATCAGCAGATCGGCTGCGAGTTGCCATGCAAGCACTTTGACCTGTGTTGCACCCGGCAGCAACCTCAGGCTGTTAGTAACCTGTTTCTCCTGCTGTTTTGCTGCAAAACAGGAAGTGATGGACTTGTGTGCCAACTCCCCAGACTGCTACATCAGCTACGACTGGGACAACAGGCTGATGTACGCATTCATCTACCACCTGTTTGGCCTGCTGTGGACCAACCAGTTCATTGTGGGCTTCTGCAGTGTGGTGGTGGCGGGTGCAGTGGCCAACTACTACTGGTCACATGGTGACTCCAGGAAGTGAGCATGGGCTGACTATGCATCATCATCTGCAACCTCTTGCGTGCTTCTGTGCACATGCTGCCCATGCAGTTGCAGCACCTCGCTGTACAACATGTCATCTGCCCGTATTGCTGAAGGTCTCCTCAACTGCGTTGTGTGTGCCGCCCAGCAGCCAGCCCACCTTCCCTGTGCTCAAGGCCATGCGCAACACAGTCATCTTCCACCTTGGCAGCATCGCGCTTGGCGCCTTCATCATTGCGGTCATCCAGTTCATCAGGCTGGTACTGGAGTACGTGGACAAGAAGACGCGCAACCTGCAGCAGCAGAACAAGATTGCGCAGTGGCTGATGTGCATCGTGAGGTGCCTCACGTGGTGCCTGGAGAAGATTGTGGCCTTCATCAACAGGAACGCATTCATCCTGGTGGCAGGTGCGCCCGGCTGACGGCACAATGGCAGATGCTTGCACGTTGGTATGCAGAACTTGCTGGCCTTCTGTGATGAACACTGTCACAGTGCCAACGGTTGAACTTGAGTTCACACAACATGCAGCCGTCGACTGGCTGACTTATCATATGGTCCCGCCTCTGCTGCTGCTGCTACTGCCCGCAGTCAAGGGTGGCAACTACTGCTCCAGTGCTGCACGGGCAGTGCAGCTCATTGTGGCCAACGCGCTGCGCCTGGCTGCTGTCAACGTGGTTGGTGATGCGCTGCTGTTCCTGGGCAAGCTGGGTGTGGCTGCCTGCTGCGGTTTGGTGGCATTTGCAATGAGCAACTTGGAGTACTACAACAACCATGACAAGTACCCATCAACATACCTGTCCAGTGGCATCATGCCTATCGCGGTGGCTGTGCTGGCAGGATACATTGTGGCACAGGTGGGCACATGAGATGGTGCAGGATTGTGTGAGCGTCCGTAGCCTGTTGCCTGCAGTTTCCAAGCTGCCGTCTGTCATCAGCAGCGGTCGTCGCTTGTCTGGTTTAGCAACGGTAGCCATGTGCATGTGCCTGGTTCAACTGTGCTATGATGCTTGCGCCCTGAATGCTCACTGAGGCATGCCCGTCTCTCCTACTACCCGCAGATCTTCTTCTCTGTGTATGAGATGGCCATCGACACAGTGCTGCTGTCCTTCTGCGAGGACTGCGAGAGCAACAACGGCCACCCCAAGTGCGCTCCACCCCTGCTGCTTGAGGCGCTGGGTGAGAAGGCGCCAGTGGAGGCAGAACAGGATGCACACCACCCTCAGAAGCCACAGCGCCACAGGTAGAGGAGTCACCTCCTGGAGTCCAGAGCTCGTGATCACCAGTGTTGGGGGTTGTGTGTGCTGCCGTGGGCGGGCCAAGATACTGGGGAAGCGTGGTGGGAAAACATAGCGTGGGTAGGCGTTTAATCGGTCTTCATGGCCCTGACAAGTATCTGTCAATTGTTTGAGGTAATCTGTCGTGGGAGCTGCTTCCTTGATTGATTTGGATGCATTTGCACCGTGGGTTGTGTGCTGTGTGCATGCTGCACACACAAGTTTTGCAAGCACGCACTGCTTGCAGGCAGTCAGGCATCAGCATGCGTGTTGGTGGCACCACCAAGTACCAACAATGATTCTTCAATGCTGGACAGTTGCAACATTTCAATGTGCTGCGTGCCTCCTGAGATCATCTCATGATGTTGGTTGAGATCAGCTGCACTTGGTGAGGCGGCTGGGCGGCATGCATTCATCAGCACTGCGCAGTGTTACGGCATGACATGCCATGCCGCAGTGCGGCAGGAGTGGCTGTTGTAACCGTCACAACTCCTGTGACACGAGTGGTTCACCACAGCAGTGTAGATTCTGCAGTGCAGCGCAGCGTGGCTATCAGGCTGTATCGGTTGGACAAGGTGCAGCAGGCCATTCAGAAGGTCGCAGTTAACAGGTGTTGTGTTTAGGGGCAATGGCGTCGACCTGTCAACAACCACAACTAGGGTTTTTGAATTCGAATACCATGGGTATCATACCAAACGTAACAACAGCGTGTTATTGCATCCGTAAAAGCTTCATAAACAAAGCCACATACTCAAGATACGCACTCAATTCTGATGGGAACCGTTTGCGAGCAGCATCTGCTCCTGAACCGGGCAAAGGTCCCCACAATGATGCGTTCACCGTGACACGGCTTCAAGCAGACTTGACGCTACGCTTGAGCGGTCTTAATGAGGGTCAATAGGCAGCCTGGAAACGGTTTGGAAGGCCTGCGGTACTACAGATCTGTGCTACAGGTGCCTTGACAGCAGCAGGCTCCTCCAGGAGTAAGCACATACTGACAGCTCTTGGGCAGACAGTAAACGTGTTTAGTTTGATTGCAGGCCCATTCCAGCAAAGAAACAACCTTTGTTTTCCCAGCAGGAGTAGAAGCAGCCCAAGGGTGAGCTGGGCGATGTGGGGTTGCATGGTGTTGCTGCTAACCAGCATAATATTTGTAGAGGTGTGTCCCCCTAGTGACTGCTGGTGCCTGCATGAATGCCAATGGTTCTTGGTTGCTTGTGATTGAATTACAGTACTGTGCTGATGGAAGGGGCTCCAAGATATGCTGTTTGTGCAGATGCTTTGGGCAACAGCATGATGCAGCGCAGCCTGCAGGAGCACCCCCACGAACACACGCACAGCAGCAGCAGCAGCTCTTGGTTGGCAAACATACGCATGCAGGCCATACCACAGGGAAGCAGCATGCTCCTCAGCAGCAAGAGGCTGCACAGCAGCAACAGCAGAGGCATCGCGAAGTTGCGTCAGACCAGCCTGTTGCCCACCTAGCACAGCTGCAGACAAGTCCAGAGCAGCCCTGGCACATTCAGGAGCATCAGCAGCAGCAGGCTAAGCAGCAGCACCGACAGCAGCACTGGCGGCAGCAGCAGCACCTGTTGTCGTCAAGCAGTTCTGCCTTGCAGGACATCAATAACAGACAGCAGCAGCAGCAGATAGCCGTGCAGGGCAACTGGACGACTGATGATGCAGCAGCAGGGCACGTCCTGCAAAGCAACCCAACGGCCTGGCAGCAGCACCAACAGCAGCAAGAGCGTGATTGCATGGCCTGGGGCCACCCACCACCTGCCAGGGCAGCAGGGTTGGGTAGCAGCCTCTCTCCTGCAAGCAGTGCTTGTGGTGGTGCTGCTGGGGTGGGAGCCAAGGCATCAGCAGCTCTTGCAGGAAAGCCTGCCATGTGTGGTGATGATGATCTAGACGATGAGTTCTTGATGGCACTAGCAGATGATTGGAGCCAGGAGCAGGCGCAGCCGCAGCAACAGCATCCACAGCAGCAGCAGCAGCAGCGATGGCAGAGGCAGCAACATGGCCAGCAGCAGCAGCAGCAGCTGCAAGGAGCTGCTGCCACACCAGCGCATGCAGGTGCAGGCAGCCGTGGGCCAGTCAGCCTTGGACAACTGCTGCCTGGCATGATGAGTCATGCTCAACACCAGCAGCAGCAGCAGCAGCAAGGACAGCACAGGGAGCACAGACGTAGCAGCTGGACACAGCAGGGTGATGATGAGGGCCAGCAGGTGTCTTCAGGTTATCAACAACCACAGCAGCAGCAGCAGCAGCAGCGAAGCAGAAAAGCACAAGTAGGGCCTGGTGCCTTTGGTGTGCCTGGATCCGCTGGTATCAACAGTGGCCCGCTGCAAGATGAGCAGCAGCAGCAGCCACAACAGCAGCAGCAGCACCTGTACCAGTACCAGCCCAACCAGCAGCAGAACTCAAGGCAGCAGCAGCAGCAGCAGGAGCCCATTGACTGCCATGCTGTGCGTGCCAGGTGTGCACAACTGCTGCACAAGCTGTCGCTGTTTGCAGCAGGTGACGATGGCATACTGCAGCTGGGCCAGCAGGCCACTGCTGCCACCAACAACAGCAGCAGCAGTTTGCGGCATCATGCCAGCAATAAACAGACAGCCGGTGCTGCTGCTGCTGCTGGTGGGCCAGCAGGGCTTGCAGGAGGGCCTCAGAAGCGCTGGGCATGGCTGGCTGCTGAGCGCAGGGATGCAGAAGGCAGGACACCAGGTGCGCTGCTGCTGCCTGATCACGTGATACCGGCAGGATGATGGTACCCCGACTGGTTGGACGTGGTACCTACAGTGAGCAGCCATGGCAGGGTGCCTGCGACATTATGATGCATGTCCAGCTGATTGCATGCTATTGATTGCCAGCACACTGTCCTTGCCGCACTGTTGATGGTGGGCCCACTACCCACATTCTTACTGCATGCTGGGTTTCCCGTTGCAGGCAGTCCTGGCTATGACCCCAGCTCGCTGCTCATCCCTCCTGCTGCACTGGCCTCCATGAGTGAGTTCCCAAGGCAGTTCTGGGGCCTCAAGGCGCGCTCCATGGACATCGTGCTGTTCGTACGGCATGGCAGGTGCGGGGCCCCTTGGTTGATTCTCATCATGCGTAGGCAACAGGCACGTGACTGAATTTTTATCGTGTGCCCTGTGTGCTGCAGGACAGTACGTCGCAAAAAGAATCATGGCGGTTATTGTATTGCCGATTTTATACATGTTGTCGGCAGCGCCTGAAACTTCAGGAAATCGTTTATTGAGCGCCCACGTTTACCTCCTCGAGCACGCGGCAATCAGTCTGTGCAGCCACGTAAAGCACTCGCACACATGCACTGTTACCATCAATAAAGTAACAACACAAGTTTGACCGCCAGCAACTTCGCCAGCACAGCCGCTGAGGCACGGCTCGCACCAGCAACGAACACACTGACCCACTGTTCATCAGCGCACCAATCCCGTGCAGCGGTCAGCAGTGGCCCCAGACACTTGCTCCTTGCTCGACTTGGAGTGTGAGTCGGGGCACATCCGGGCAAGCAAAGCTGGGCCAGCTGTCGTCAAGGAGTACGATGAGACAGTGGCTCCGGCGCTTTCCTACCTTTATGACGCTCAGCAGGCGCTGGAGCAGCTGATTCGGGCTGCAGACATTCCTGAAGCTCGCAGGAAGTCCCTGGCAGTGATAGCAGCAGCGCAGAAGGCCGTGCTGGACTTTCTCACTGAGCGCCATGACAGTGATACCACAGGGAGCAGCAACACAGGTGAGCAGCACCAGGACAAGTGCATTCCACTTTTCAAACAGGCACAAAAAAAGGGCCCCCCAAAACACGTGATTCCAACGCCATGCTGCGCATGCAGCACAGACCGGCCAGCCAGCCACGTCATGCGTGCACAACATACACACAATTACACACCGGCAGCTGCCGCACATGCCATGCAGTCATCGAAACAAAATCAATGATGCATATCAGGCACAGCAGTGGGGCTGAAACAGCCAGAACAGACCCCTCCCGCCATTTCTTAGGGGCGAGGAGGGGCACACGTTTAATCAAATTGTGACGACTACAGTCGTCCATGCAACATTTTAAGCACGCCATATTGCAGCAAAACGTCTCTATTTTGATACACCAATTTGGCTCAGGATTCTTTATGAAGGGCACTGATGCTGAATTCAACCATGCATACAGCCGCCAGGGTTTAGGGTTTAGTGCCGCTGCAGCTGCAGTTGCAAACACCACACATATATGCACATGCACCATAAAGCTTGCCAGAATGCACTCACAAACAGCGCTCCTGTTGTCCTTGCAAAATTGTCCAATGTTCAGACCTCCACACCCACAGTGACCCATGAAGAAGTATGAAGAAGTTCAGCGTGCACTTGCAGCAGAAGCTTTTGCCGCAGCAAAGGGTCACATACCAGCAGCCACCACTGAGTTCCTCACACGCTGCATGAACATGGGCGTGGATGCTCCCAAGGATGCAGCGGGATTTGTAGTTTACTGGGGCGTCCAGTGGGCTGAGGAAAAGTCGATTCAGGGCCACGCCAGCAACAGCGGCCGCAAGCGCAAGCTCTCGCACGAGGATGCTCAGGTGTTAGTGGGCAGCCTGCAGCGGGGAAGGGCAGACGAGGAGGGCGGGGCTTATGGGTCAATAAAAGAGTGCAGGGATGAGTGCCCGGAGGTCAGGGAGCTGCTGGAGGCTAGAAACGTGTCAGCCAGCACTGTGTACAGGGCAGTGCACAGGGAGTGCCCAGAGCTGGCATACCGTGACCTCAACATAAAACCTAAGCACACGCAGAAGCAGAATGACAGCCGGTTTGACACAGCTGCAGGAAACCTGGAACAGATCACCGATAACTTCAGGGTTGCTGAACGCGTGATCTGGATAGATGCTAAGACCATGTACATGCGCGTGCACAGCAAGAAGGGCTGAGTCATCCCCTCAGAGAAGGATACATTCGAGACAACACTGCCACCTACCCTGAAGAAGCCCAAGGTGCTCAAGTACTACATCGCATTCAACTACCTGCTGGGCGCGCTGCTGCTGGTGTTCTACACAGGCACCACCGACATGCCAGCTGATCGTGACCCCGACAATGTGCACCTGGTGAGTTAGCCAGTGAATTCAGTAGGGGTGGCGTTCTCCTGCATCATGTACTGCACTGCACCCTCAATAGTCTTGCGCCACTGCTGCCGACGGTTGACCTGAGTGTGGGCTGCGCCGACGTTCAACCAAACGACACTGTAACCTGCAGCCTTGGCTGCAGCAGCTAGTGCATGGTCCCTGCTGACCCTGTCAGCCAGGCTGGCATCTGGATTGTTGGCTTGGGTGTTAAGCTTGGTGCTGTGCTGCTCTCCTTGAACCTCAACCAAAACCCTGCCCGGCTGTAACACTAAGATGTCATAGCTGTGCCGCCTGCATACAGGTCCAACCCATGATGCTGAACTGTTTCCTGCACAGCATAGGCTTCAGCTGCCCAGGCTGTGATCAATGTGGATTCATCACATGCTGCATAGGCTTCCTTCTCATAGTCGCTGCCTCCGCCTGTGCACTTCCTGCACTGCAGCGCTGCTTTAGTTCGTGTCACCTGCTGGCAGGCCATAACCCGCATATGCTTGCTGCAGCTGCACCTGGCTTTGAACACCTTCTTTGCTGAGCTGTAGGAAGGTTCATACTCCAGCTGTCCATCATTGAGGTGTGAGACATAAGCTGCTGCTACAAATTTCTTGCGGGGCGGGCCCTTACCCTGCGGCTGCTGCTGCACACCTGCTGCTGCAATGCAGACGAAGCAAGGAGAGATGGCACACAGTGTCACGTCAATGGAGTTCAACCAGATCATGAAGAAGTTCAGGGAGAAGGCAGAGGAGCGTGGAAACAGGCTGCACCTGCAGAGGGGTGAGCACTGGCTGTACAGTTGGGACAACGACAAGATACACAAGGAAGCTGACCTGGCTCAGATGGGTATTAACAAGAAGCACAGGTTTCCCCTGCCTGAGCTGTCCAGTGACATGCACAAGGTGGTGGAGCATGTGCATGCATGGCTGGATTTCCAAATGCAGCGCTGGCTGCTGAAGCAGAACCGTGCAACGATCACGATCGATGCATGCAAGCAGCAGCTGGAGCACTTGTTCTACAATGTGCTGACAAAGGAGAGCATTCAGAAGGATGTGAGGTCTCTGGCACACACCTACGAGGCTATTGTGCTGGCTGGTGGTGGCCACGTTACTGCTGAGAACCGCTGAGCACTGCTGCAGCGCGCAGTGTGGCAGCAGGTGCCTGTCTGCTGCTGTCGAAGTTCAATGCACTCAGCAGTGCACAACATGCCAAGCCACTGATATTGATGGTTTCCTCAGTTACTAACATGTACAGTAATCACCTGTTTTGGGGGGCCTGCCTCTGCTCCTGGTGTTGTACATCAGTTGTTGTGTTGTTGCCGCTGCTGCTGACAGTTGCAGCAGCAGCAGACCTGTGTTGGTCAATTGCCTGCATTGTGCACCATTTCTTAGGGGCGAGGAGGGGCACCCGTTTAATCAAATTGTGACGACTAAAGATGTCCATGCAACATTTTAAGCATGCCATATTGCAGCAAAACATCTCTATTTTGATACACCAATTTGGCTTAGGATTCTTTATGAAGGGCACTGAGGAGCTTGTGCTGACCAGTCATGCTTACTTATTTTGCCTTGACGAGCAGCAGTCAGCACCTTGGCTCCTGCTGCCTGCGCCTGGGACCAGCCCATATTGCTAATCTGTTCTCTAGTCAGCCCCTGGACAGGCTTCGTTATCGCTTTTGCTGCCTCATATGCTGTCAATTACCGCTCCTGCTGCTGCCGCAGCTTCTACAACCTGTTTGACGTTGACGCTGACGTGGGCCTGAGGGTGGGGCTCAACCTCAGCGGACACCCAGCAGCAAACATGTGGAAGGTGCGGCAGCAACATGGCTGTTTCCAAAGAACGGTTCAGCTCATTGCAGTGCAATGTGTGTGCGTACACATGTCTTCGCAGGTCATGTGGTGCTTAGCTGTGTTGTGGAGAAACAGCGTGTTATTTGTGCTGGGAGTGTCCTGCAGGGCACGCATGCGTATGAATGTCTGATGCCACATGTAGGCGCTAGTCAGCTCAACCTCAGCGTCAACCCTGCAGCCAACATGTGGACAGTGCGGCAGTGCGCAGCTATGTTTGATAAATGAGTAGGCATGCATACTTTGGCAACCGTGGTGATGAGGTGCTATGGAGAATAGCATCTCAGATCTGTTCCACGCATGCATACAAATCTGGAAGTTGCGGCAGATTTGAGCTACTCCTGTCCAGCTCAATACAGTGCATACAAAGGTCTTTGCAGGTGCTGTGGTGCATACTGAATAGCTGTGCTGGAGAGAACGCAGCTTGTTAGAAGCAATCTGCAGAGCACGCATGCATGTCTGATGCCACATGTGGGCGCTACAAATTGGCCCAGCAACAGCGCCTTGCAATTATGACGTGGCGTATTCAAAACAGTGCATCACATGCCTCGCATCAAAGCATGTAGGAGCTGGCACACCATCTACAGGTCAATGTGAGGAGATCTATTGGTGCTGCTGCGTGCAGGTGGGCTGCCACAAGGACTACTTTGCGACCTGGTGCGCCAAGGTGCGCCAGCAGACCACCCAGTTGGCAGTGCAGCAGATTGACTGGTGCCAGAGGCATGCTGCAGCATTGCCATACAATCTGCACCTCTTATCGGCTGCATGCGTCTGTCTAGTTCAGGTTCTGGCGCCAACCAACGGCCAGCAGTAAAAGAACTGCACAGCTGCACTTTGTCAGAGCTCTCCTAGGCCTCCTGCTGTGGCCAATGTGCTGCAACTGTAAATGCTGGCCAACATTTAGTAGTACTATAGAACAACCCAGTGTTGCTAGTGCCGCTGAGTTAGCGCACCTGCAGTAGGTGACCTAATTGGTCAGGGTGAAGTTTATCACGGCCTCATATAGCAGTACCAAACAGATAGCATCACATGGTGCCTGCAGGTGCTTGCGCAGGGCTCTCCTAGGCCTCCTGCTTTGGCCGGTCTGCTGTAACTGCTGCAACTGCAAATGACGGCCAATCTGTACTATCACGTGCTGGCTGCAGGTGCTTGCGCAGGGCTACAGTGTGGGTCCAGTCTGCTGCAGCTGCTGCAACCGCACAATCATTTGCCATGATGGCTAATGTATACTATCACATGCTGCCTGCAGGTGCTTGCGCAGGGCTACAGTGTGGGGCGTGTGGAGGAGATGCCGGCTGGCAGCAGCCAGGGAGGCAGCAGCAAGGTGCTTGAGCGGCGGCTGGTGCGCATCTACAGCCCTGGCACGGCTGTTGAGGGGCTGCTGGCGGTGAGCTTGCGCTGCGTGTAACACTTCGAGAGCGATAGTAGGTACATCTGGGTCCAGTTGTACACAGTCACCAATATAGACGGCTAGGCTGCTGTATGGTTTGAAAACATTGTCAACACGTGGCAGAAGAGATAAGCAGGCTGTGGTGTGTGCTGTGCGTGGAGGGCAGATGCTACCTTGCAGACGCCGCTGAAGCGTGTTGTGCAGCTTGTGCGCAGCTTGCCACGAATCGTGGTGAGAGCCCGGCTGATCAGTCAGCAGGCACTCAGCACAACACATGCTGGGTCAGTGGGATATGTGCGCTGCTAGATCAGCCAAAATCAACTCAAACTGCTTTGCTGCTGCCTGCTGGTGGATGGCTGCGCTGCTGCATCCTGCAGGATGACTTAGACCATAGGGCACAGCCCATCCTGTGCATTGTGGAGCTGCCCATTAACAGCAGCAGCAGCAGCATTGTGAACCAGCAGCAGCAGCGGCGGCAACGCCAGGCTAGCAGCACACTGTGGGGAGCAGCACCATCAGCAGCACGAGCGACTGCTTCACCAAATGCAGCATCAGCAGTAGCTGTAGCTGGGGGCACTGTGATTGGGCTGTGCTTGCTGGATGTAGCATCAGGCCGATGTCATGTCGGCAGTTTCAGCACTGCTGCTGACGCCTCTCGTGCAGCTCTGGCTGCTGCTCTTCTCATGCACAATCCTGTAGAGTGCATTGCGCTGCGCAACAACTTGCATGGTGCCACATCAACTCTCATCACACGATATTGCGTGCTGAAGGGCTGCACAGCAGCTGGCGCGGGGATTAGCAGCAGCAGAGGTGGCAGTGCGATGCTTGCAGGAAAACATGTGCCAGGGTTATCCTGGCTTCCTGCAAGCGCCGCGTCAGCAGTACTGAGCAGTCCAATGCAGCTGCTGGCAGATCATCTGCCTCATGATGCTGCTCAGCAGCTGCAGATTTTGCTTGCCGATGCAAGCAGCAACGCTTCTGCTGCTGCTGCTGCGGGTGCGTTGGCTGTGGCGGTGAAGCAGCTGCAGCGGTGCAGCTTGGCTGCAGATGTGCTTCCTACACTTCAGCTGGCTAGGCTTGACGGCATGGCAAGGGCTGCAGCAGCACATGGGCCAGGTGGGTTGGCAGGTAGCTGGCGCTACCTGGTTTGCCACGTGGTCACTCACAGTGTTTCATAGCGATTGCTGAGGTGCGACAAGGTCGTCCATACCTTGCATCTGCTTGCACCGGCACTGCCGGCGTACTGCAGGAACACACCCCTGTGCATATCTGCTTGGCAACGCCAGGCCTCACCCTACTCAAACTTGCACATAACGTTTGCTGCTCAAGACTGTGCAAGGAAGAGATTGGGCACGGCCCCAACTAACACTGCCTGGTCCACTGCTGCAACACAGCCTTACATTGCAGCATAAGCTGTCACATGACTCATGACTTGGTGCTAATTGACAACGCGGCCAATGTCCTGCTGTCAGATCTCTTTTGTATCTCACTGCCCTTGTAATACTGTGGTATGTTTGCAGCCCCTCTGCTGTTGGATGAGAAGGCCATCCTCACCTTGGACCTGCTGGCACCCAGCAGCAGCGGCATGGGCGCTGCAGCCAGCAGCAGCAGCAGCAGCAGCAGCAGTGGTGCGGAGACGCTGCTGCAGCTGCTGGACCGTGCAGCGAGCCCTGCAGGCAGGCGGCTGCTGCGGTACTGGATCTCCAGGTGCAACACATGTGGACATGTATACACACATCGCCTTTACCTTATTACAATCATGTGTTGGACATTACAGGCTGCATGGCACATGGTGGGTGCAGATTATCACAAGTTGGTGTTCATAGTGCTACCATGACTGATTTTGCCTCTGGCTGCAGCCACAATTTCAACTCTGCACATGCGACTCTGCTACCATTTGTGCGTGTGCCGCAGGCCGTTGACAGTTGTGTCAGCAGTAGAGGAGAGGCTTGATGTGGTTGACACGTTCCTGGCGCACCCAGCACCAGCCGACACGCTGCAGCAGCACCTGGCAGGGTTACCAGACGCTGACAGGCTGCTGCCAAAAGCAGCGGCAGCGCTACGGGCCTTGCAGGCACAGCAGTCTGAGCAGCAGCAGCAGCAAGGAGTCCACATGCAGCTGCAACCGCCGCCGCAGCAGCAGCAGTTGTTTGATCCCAATGACACCTGTGCTGTTGAGGCAAAGAGGGCAGCATGGAAGGCGCTGGCTGCACTGCCGGCCTGCCTCATGGGGTGAGATCAGGGGCAGCTCCATTTACCTAGCTTGACAGCTGTAGCTGATGTGGCATGTTCACTATGTGTGGTGCATGTTATTCATGATGGCAAACAGCCTGCATGTAACTGCCTGCCTGCCTCATGGGGTGAGATGAGGGGCATCCGCATCTGCCTAGCTAGACAGCTGCAGCTGACGTGGAATGGCCACCATGTGTGGTGCATGTTGTTCACGAAAGCAAGCAGCCTGCATGTAACTGCCATATTGCGACTCTCACCAAGCAATTTGCACAAGAACAGCTGTACATCATCCAGCTGTGCAGCGGCGCTGTAGTAGATGGTAGGACTTAGTGCATCATGACTGAGGAAGGCGCTGCCTGCACTGCCGGACTGCCTCATGGGGTGAGATCAGGGGCAGCACCATCTGCCTATCTAGATAGCTGCAGCAGATGTGGCATGTGCACCATGCTTGGTGCATGTCTATCATGATGGCAAGCAGTCTGCATGTAACTGCCATCATGTGGCTGCACTACCAGCTTGTCTCATGGGGTGAGATGAGGGGCAGCACCATCTGCCTAGCTGACGTGTTTAGAATCTAGACTTTGAAAAGTGTGGTGCATGCCGTTTGAGATTACGTGCATCCTGCATGCGAACTCTCACCAAGCATATTGCACAGGAACAGCTGTACATAAGCCAGCTGTGCCGCAGCGCTGTGGCAGATGTGGAGTTGGTTCACAAACATGATACCTGCCATGCCTGAGGTGTATATGCATGGCCATGTGTGGGCAGTACCAAGCTGCGGCGTCAGCCTGCTATCGACAGATCGGCTGATGCTGCAAGCATGGGGCGTCACACATGGCCATGCATAAGGCTGGGGCTCAGCTGTCATGTGTGACAAGATGGCTGCCGCTGCTCAACGCTGCAATCTGCTCACGGCTCACACCTCTTCTGCTGCTGTGTGTTTTGCTGGCCTGCCATGTTCCTCTGACAGGTTTGTGGAGGCTGTAGCGCTCATGAACAGGCAGCTGACTCAGCAAGGGGTGGCCACAAAGAAGCTGCCGTTGCTGCACAAGGCCGTGCTGGCAGCAGCAAAGGCAGCAATACCTGCTCAGCGCATCTTCCGGTTGCTAGATGGTGCACAGTGGGCTGAAGATCATGCTGAGGTTCAGCATTCTAATAACCTAAACCACGGTGATGTGGCAGGTCCAGGCGGAAAAGGCAAGCATGCTGGCAGCAGTGTAGCAGATAGCAGCGGAGGCAGCAGGTATGGCCATGTGCAGCTGGCGCCAGGTGCTGATGCAGCATATGATGCAGCCGCAGAGCATGTACAGCAGCAGCAGGCAGAGTTTGAACATGCAGTAGCAGCTGCACTGGCAGCATACAGCAGCAGCAGCAGGGGCTTTGGTGGCACATCAGCAGCAGCAGCAGCAGGCAGGGGCTCCTTCACTGCTCAGCTGCAGCAGGGCCATGCTGCTGCTGGTGCTGTTGTGCAGCAAGCCATTCTTGGTGACGCACAGCAAGGGCTGGTTTGCCTAGTTGCGCGGCCGCCGGCTTCTGCTGCTGCTGCTGCATTGCATGGAGCAGTTGCTGGATTCCAGAGCTACGGCAACATGCAGCAGCAGCAGCAGGGAGGAGGGTGGCTGCAGCAGCTGCTAGCACCTGGGCATGTACTGCTGAATCAGGAATCACTCGCAGGATCAGCGGTAGCTGCTGCAGCAGGACTCACAGGAGCAGCAGCAGGTGCTGGTAGGGGTAGGGGAAGTAAGGGCAGGGGTGGCAAGGGCAGAGGCCACACTGCAGCAGCAGCAGCAGTAGGGTTTGCAGCTGATGAAGAAGAAGGTTTGCTGCTGCTGCATGTGGAAGTGCCAGAGCTAGCTGTCCTTGCGCAGGAGCTGCAGCATGGACAGCAGCAGCTAGCGTCTGCTGCTTCAGCTGCAGTTGGCCGTGCCACTGCTGCCTTTCTTGGCTCGTATGGCATGTTCATAGCCATGGTAGCAGCTGCAGCTGAACTTGACGTGCTTGCTGGCTTTGCTGCTGTTGCTGGAGATGCGGCCGCGGGCTCTTTCAGTAGGCCACGCTTTGCGGCAGCAGGTACAGCTGTAACACAGGCCGCAGCAGGTAGCAGCAACAGCGCAGCAGCAGCAGCAGCAGGTGGTGGGGGTGGCTCCCCTTTGCTGCATTTTGAGGGGCTGTGGCATCCGCTGATGGGGCAGTCAGCAGCAGCAGCAGGCAGCGGCGGCTGCGTAGTGCCGAATGATGTGCACCTGGGAGGGCAGGCACCCACAGCAATGCTGCTCACTGGTAAGCTGTTTGATGAATATGTAAAAAATGAACAAATTGGGTATGTGTAGTATACTATGGTGTGCAGAGAGCGATTCGCAGCACAACATGCTCACTAAATCTGTACACGTAACTTGTGATCCCTTTCATCCCGGTGTGCATGCTGGCGACCTGTTACCTGTGACCACTTGCTGCAGTTGTGTTCTGCCTGCCCGCTCATGATGTAACAACGTGCTCATGATGTGGCAACGTCCCCCTGCAGGTGCCAACATGGGTGGCAAGTCCACGCTGCTACCTCTCACCTGTGCCCACTTGCCGCTGTTGTTGTTCTTCCTGGCAAGTCATATCAACCTTCACTAGGCCAAACATGCCCTCTCATGATGTAACAACGTGCTCCCGCAGGTGCCAACATGGGTGGCAAGTCCACGCTGCTACCTGTTACCTGTGCCCACTTGCTGCTATTGTGTTCTTTCTGCCAATCATCTAAACATGCCCACTCATGTAAGTTCTTGCTCCTGCAGGTGCCAACATGGGAGGCAAGTCCACGCTGCTGCGTGCGGTGTGCCTGGCAGTGGTCATGGCGCAGTGCGGCTGCTATGTGCCTGCTGCCAGCTGCTGCATGAGCCCAGTGGACGCCATCTACACGCGCATCGGTGAGGCAGCAGTGTTGATCCACAGCAGTCCGGTGTTTGAAAGGGTGCGCGCATTGGTGTGCCTAGCGATACTGGTTGCTCAAGCACAGCAGGCGCATTAGGCGTCAACACATGCCGTTGTCCACATGCTGTCATTGATGACCTATGAGCATCCCGTTGGCTCTGATTGGGATTTCCACTCCTGGTTGAGTGCAGCATTCACTGTAATGTAATGAGATTCAATGTACTGCTGTGCGCACAGGCGCGTCTGACGCCATCATGTGCGGCCACAGCACCTTCATGGTGGAGATGAGCCTGCTGATGTCAGCATTGACCCTTATGATGCCTTCATCCCACCACCCCTGGTTCCTATGTTCACTGTTTACATTCGGTGTTGCTGCTGCCACCTTGCTGTGCTGTTGCTGCGCATGTCTGATGCCAGCATCCCTCTAATAAAGTCACACGTGTCCAGCTTCACCTGCCATCTGTGACACACCGTGTGCATTGCTGCCGCAGCAAGGCAGCCACCTCTCTGTGCTGTGATCCCCCCTATGAGCATCCTGTGGGCTGATGATTGCAGTTTTCACTCTTGGTTGAGTGCAGCATAAATGTAGTTCAATGTACTGCTGTGCGCGCAGGCGCGTCTGACGCCATCATGTGCGGCCACAGCACCTTCATGGTGGAGATGAGCGAGACAGCAGCATGCTAACTTGTGCAATGCTGCTGCAACCCTACTGTAATCTAAACCAATGTACTGCTGTGCCTGCAGGCGCGTCTGACGCCATAATGTGTGGCCACAGCACCTTCATGGTGGAGATGAGCGAGACAGCAGCATGCCTGGCAGCAGCAACGCCAGCCTCGCTCATCGTCTTGGACGAGCTGGGGCGAGGCACCAGCACACATGACGGCTACGCCATCGCGTTCGCAGTCCTGCAGCAGCTGGCATGCCCCCAACAGCAGCAAGTCATACATCACGACAACCTCCCCTGGCCGAACAGCAGCAGCAGCAGCAGTAACAGCGCCAAGCCCCGGCTGTTGTTTGCCACGCACTACCATCGCCTCAACAGCGAGCCTGAGCTGCAAGGCCACATGCAGTGCTGCCACATGGCAACTGCATTTGATGCGGCATGTGGCCGGCTGGTGCACCTGTATAAGCTGAAGCCGGGGCCAGCGCCTGCAGGGTCCAGCGGGATAGAGGTAGCTGCACTGGCGGGGTTGCCGCAGGGTGTGGTGCAGCGCGCGGCAGCGGTTGCTGCTGCTATGGAAGCGCGGTACGAGCAGCGGGGCGTGCAGGAGGTTTAGCACCTCTTTCATGGAAGAAGAAGAAGAAGAGGGGTTACAGGGTGTGTTCAAGCAGCTACGCCGCAACGGACACCAGCTAGAAAAAGGAACTGCAAATGGCTCAGAGGCCGTCACTCAAGTGAGACCCAACCCCGGGAAATTGGTCTCTGTGGGTAAGTTTTGGCATACGGCCTCTGTCATGGCGGCCTACTGAGAGGGCAATATGGATGTCACGTGTGTACTAGTTGGTGTGTGATACAGCCGCCAGGCTGGCCTGGGCAGCTGAAGCAGGCCCTGGTCGCCTGGACTAGTGATCCACCTGGTGTAGTGGTGAGAGCGCTGGAGTAGGAGGAGGAAGGCGTGAGTTCGAACCGCCGTGACCACCGGGAGCTTTGGAATTGACGGTGCAGAAGGATGCCGCGCAGTGGCTAAGCGGAGGAGAGCTGTTGCGTGTGTAGTCGGGATTAGGGGCGCTTGCCATAGAGCAGCATGCCGGTGCGCTAGAGTCACTGGCCGAATCCAGCTGATGGTAGATGGTCGATGTGGTGCCCAAATGAGCCTGTCATTGGCTCGAGAAACGGGCGATGTTCCCAGTGTAACCCAAAATGTGATCCTGATGCACGGGTTGAGGGGGTTTGGGTTTGGGGGGTCTGAGTCATCTGTTGGGGGTGTTACACGGGTTGAGGGGGTTTGGGTTTGGGAAGCAGTTCTCTGGCTCTCTGGTTCTCTAGCTTAACTGCAGTTACACTCTACGCGAGCTTGAGGAACATTCGCTTGGTCTGGGAGACTCGAAGTTTGGATTTTTCTGTTTGGTTCGCGTGGTGGGGTTGGCATGTTACAGTTCGCGGCAGGGCACCTGGGACACCAGCGCTGAGTGTTATGTCTTGCGTGGCGGGGGTTCAGCCCTTAGCAGGTTAGCAGCGCCGCCACCGCCCCAGCAGGGCACCTGTGCAGCCGGGTAACAGTGGATTGCTCTGTGGCGTGCTTAATGTAAATAACATGCCAAAGTTTGGGTTGAAGTTGGTTGAAATTCACCACCTGCTTAAGGAACCCCGCTGTGACATCATGGGCTTCGTGGAGACCAAGGAGGCGCAGGGAAAGCAGCTGCCTGCAGATCACATCCCTGGATACACATACATTAGTAAGCCCAGGGTTGTGCGGGCAGGGGAGCGTGCTTCTGGGGGTGTTGCAGTTGCTGTGCATGCCTCTGTTGCAAACGCGGTGAAAGTGTATGACTTTACTGACCAGCAATACGACGAAGCGCTGTGGCTTGTGATGCCAGGGCAAGGGGGTGCACGCAAGCTCTTCATTGGGGTGGTTTACATGCCTGATATGGGCAAGTCTGCATCAGTGAGGAGTGCTGCTTACTCAGCGCTGCAGGAGGACCTGGAGTACCTGTCTAGCAGGGGATCTGTGTTGGTGATGGGTGACTTTAATGCACGGGTTGGACGGGCATCTGGCCCAGCAGAGCGTATTGGTATGCATGGCGAGAGCACCGTCAACGACAACGGCCGCCTGCTCCTCTCATTGCTCAACACTGTCAACCTCTACTCACTTAATGCCCGCACAGCCCCCACCTCCCCTCACCAGCACATCACTTGTGACAGGTCGCACGGCGGCACCAGGCGAGGCTCTTTGATTGACTACATCCTTGCCTCTGCTGACATTGCCATGCCCTGCCAAGCTGCTGCCAGGCCAACAGCCACAGTTGGGCCGCATACTGTGGGTGCTACTGACCACCTGCCTGTGTCTGCCCGCATTGTCAGGCCTGTGGTACGCCGCCCTGCAAAACAGGTTGTGCTGCGCCTCAACGCACAGCCCAAGGATTTCAGGCTGCAGAATGGGGAGCAGTCAGCGGAACTTGAGGCATATCAGGATGCTCTGTCGCAGCTTGGTGCAGCCTACACAGCCACGGTCACCACTTTGCAGCAGCAGGCTTCTGCAGGCTCAACTACAGCAACTAGTGCAGTGCAGCAAGCGCACGAGCAGATGCTAGCAGCACTTCGTCATGCTGTCAACGCCAGTTTTGGCTACAAGAGGGTTTGGGTTTGCAAGTCCTTCCCATGGTGGACTCAGGAGCTCACAGATGCTGTGGAGGACAGGAAGCAGGCTTACCTGCGCTACAAGAACTCAGGGCTTGTAGCAGATTGGGCTACTTACAAACAGCAGCAGAAGGCTACTACACAGCTGGTCAAAGCAGCAGAGAAGCAGTACAAAGAGCAGTGCCAGCATGCCATTACTTCTGCATACACAAATCGCATGAATGATGACAGCCTGCTTGGAGAGAAAGACATGTGGCAGCTTGTGCGTCGTCTGTGCCCTAAGCATGTCAGCGAGGCAGTTTACAGCGTCATGCAGCATCCATCTGGGCATGTGGCATCTACCCCAGCTGAGAAAGCTGATGCTTTCAAGTGTCATTATGAGCGCGTTGGCAGCCATGCAGCATTTGCTTCCTCCAACCCCCAGTTTGACGCTGCACACATGTCTTGTGTTGCAGCCAATGTGCAACAGTATTTGCAAGACTCTGCTAACTCCCCTGCCACCCCGCTGGACCTGCCCATCACTGCCGCCGAAGTTTCCGACTGCCTGCAGAGGCTGCGCACTGGCAAGGCCGGCAACCCGGCTGAGGAGGGCATTGTCAATGAGCTACTCAAGTATGGAGGCAGCACGGCCGCAGATATGTTACTGCAGTACTGCAATCTGATGTGGCAGCTTGAGCAGGTGCACCAGGTGCCAGGTACAGTTGTGAACATGCCCAAGAAGGGTGACCTGACAGACCCCACCAACTACCGTGGTATCACCCTGCTTAGCGTGCTTTACAAATTTTACACCAGCGTTCTCAACCAGCGCCTCATCAACTTTGCAGAAGGCAAGTCAGTGGCGGAGGGCACGACACAGCAACGGCAGCAGCAGCAGCAGCAACAGCAGGCGCAACAGCAGCAGCAGCAACAGCAGGCGCAACAGCAGCAGCAGCAGGCACGTCAGCAGCAGCAGGCGCAACAGCAGCAGCGGCAGGCACGTCAGCAGCAGCAGCAGGCACGTCAGCAGCAGCAGGCGCAACAGCAGCAGCAGCAGGCACGTCAGCAGCAGCACAGCAGCAGCAGCAGCAGCAGCGTGTAACTGCTGCTACAGCAGCAGGAACGCCGCTGCTGCACGAGAGCCAGAACGGCTTTCGTCCCAAGCGCAGCTGTGCTGACCACCAGAGTGTGCTCAGTGAGGTGTTGGGTGGGAGGAAAGCTGAGGGGAAGGATTCTTATGTGCTGTTTGTTGACACCTATAAGGCTTTCCCAACAGTGTGGCTTGATGGGCTCTTTCAAAAGCTGTGGGACAAGGGTGTGCGTGGAAAGATGTTCCGTGTACTCTACAACTTGTATCAGGGTGCACGCCGTGTGGTGTCTCACGAAGGTCATGTCACTGAGAGCTTCACATGTGACCTTGGTTTGCATGAGGGCGATGTTATTTCCCCCACACTGTACCTGTACTTCATTGATGATCTGCTGCATGAGGTGCATGCAAAGCACCCTGGCATCACCCTTATGGGCCCTTGTGACGAACCTGCTGGTCAGGTTGTGGCAGCCATGCAGGCTGATGACTTTGTTGCTGTGTGCGGATCTCTGGCTGAGGTTCAGGCTGTGGCTGCAACAGTTTATGAATACAGTTGTAAGTGGCGGTTCAAGCTGAATAGCTTGAAGTCTGCTGTCATGCATGTCTCACCAGCTAGACAGCCCAGCCAGTTGGCTGTCTCTGGCATCATTTGGAATGGTGTGCCTGTGCCTGTTGTATCAGAGTACTGCTACCTTGGCCTGTGGTTCAACAATGCCTGCAACTGGAATACGCACTTTGTGAAGATGTTGGCAAAAGTGCATCGTGTGAAGGGTGGGCTCATGCCAGTTTGGAAGAGCCGGCTCATCAGCGTGGAAGTAAAGCGTATCATTCTGCTTACATGCGTTCGCCCGATTGTTGAATATGGCGGTGAGGTCTGGTTTCCGTCAACTGCAAGGCAACTGCAACAGATTGACAAAGTGCAGACTGACATCATCAAGTGCTCAATGCGTTGTGGCAAGGAGCGCCCTTGCACTTCACTTGTTCTGGCTGAATGGGGTGTGAAGCCATTGCACATGTGGCTTCATCAGAGGGCGATGGAGTATTACTTTAGGGTCCAGCGTATGCGGAATTCGCGTTTGCCACGTCAGGTTTTCTCAGCTGAGTGGAAGCGCCCTAGTGGTGCTGTTGCGGTGACACCTTGGCATAAGTATGTGCAGAGTTTGCTTTGCAAGTATGGTGTGGATGTTGAGGCGGCGGCTGATCGAGCTAATGCGTGCAAGAGTCACATCAACCGTCAGGTCAGGAAGCTGCATGCAGACACAATTGTTTGTGAATCACTGCAGCACTCTACTTTGAGCCGTTACATCACGCATGTGCACCCTGCACATGCTGATGCCATGCGTTTTAAAAGGGCTAGGCCCTTTTTGTGTTCTGGTGCGCCAACGCGTGGTATTGAGTTGCTGATGCGTGTTCGAATGGGCTGTCTTTGCGTGCATGAGCGTACCCGTCGTTATGGCGGCAGCAGAGCTGATTCCAACACAGCATGTCCTGCTTGTGGTCAGGGTGTTGAGTCTTTGTCACATCTGATGTTTGATTGTCCCGCTACTTCTGCTCAGAGGGATACTATGCTTGATGAAATTCGGTCTGTTTGCGTGATGTTGCTGGCGGCGCTGAAAAATTGCGCAATGTGTTGTCGTTGACTGATGCATCCACTAAGTTGTTGCGTTTTGTTTCTGATGATATTTGGGGTAGTAGGGGGGTGTGCCGAGTGATATCTAGGAGCATTGCTGAGCATCTTGTCCAAGCTTGGGATGTGCGTAATAATTGCAAACACAATGGAGCAGTGCTCCCTCTTTCTTCCGCTCCTGAAGGGCGCGGGGCCGATGGCGTTGGTGCTATGGCTTAATGGGTAACATGATGATGATGAGCAGGTCTGCAACCTGCAGCTTGTCGTGACTGCTGATATTTGCTGCATACGCAAGGCCGTAAACAGTGTTGCCAAATTTGCTGAGAGTTGTTTCTGATGATGTTTGGGGTAGCAAGGGGGTTTGCCGACTGGTGTCTAGGAGCATTACTGCGTATCCTGTGAAAGCTTGGGATGTGCGTAATAGTTGCACACATAATGGAGCGGTGCTCCCTCTTTCTTCCGCCCCGGGGGGGGGGGCGCAGGGCCGATGGCGTTGATGCTATGGCTTGATCTGGTAATTTGATGATGATGATGATGATGATGATGATGATGATGATGATGATGATGATGATGATGATGATGATAATGATGATGATGATGATGATGATGATGATGATGATGATGATGATGATGATGATGATGATGATGATGATGATGATGATGATGATGATGATGATGAGAGTGCCCGTTCGATCGCTTTCAAAGTACACAGCCCAGCAGCATTGCCGATGCTGCTGACAGCAGTGGCGGCCATTCTGTGTACAAAGTGTTCATCGACGAAAACTTGGCAGTGGCAGTGTCGGGTGGCCTACCAACGGTTCACCTTGAGAGGAGAGTGTTTCACTTGTGTTGTGAGCTATTGTGAGATTTGCCACCACCCACAGCAAGGCAAGCTTGCCGCCCAGCACAGCACATATATGATGCCTCAAAGGCTACCATGCTTGTGCCAGCCTGCCATCACAGGGATGGCAGGGGGTGGTACCCAGGTCTGCGGCGGGGACGCTGCTCACACCAGGACCCAAGCGTGCTGCAGGGCGAGCCTGATGGTGGTCAAAGGAGACAGGGAGGTACGCGACACCACGAGGGTGCCGTCACCGCAAGGGTGCCGATTACTGCGTACTGGCGGCTTAACAACGCGCCCTCCCCGAATCCTGCACCACACGCCCATGGGGGTACATGTAGGCAACATACAAGCAACATGTGAGCACACATGTATGCACACATGTAACAAGGCATGCAGAGCACATGCACATGCACTGTACTCACCATGCACCATACCTGCTGTTGGCCAAAAACCCCGGGAGCTTATGTTTGACAGCAATCGTGTGCACGTGTACTACAACACGGTTACTCTGTGCTTGCTTTGTGTTCTTGGCTCTCGGTTTTTCCCCCAAAGGTGCATGGTTTGTTTGTTTTTTTTTGTTGAGGTTTGTTTTGACAGCATGCCTACGCAGCACTGCTGTTTCTGTGTTGTTCGGTTGTGTTCCACGTGGTGCATGTGCCACGTAGTGCAATCCGGTTTGGCGCTACCGCTGCCACAACTGCCTTCACGTGGGCAGTGTGGGGTGGTTTAACAAGCGCTACCTGTACAGACCGCCCTGTACAGGCCGCTCTTGGTCCATTCCTTATTGCCTGCTTGGGGCATCACCACATGCCCCATGCCTTGGTTTATGCGTGGGGATCACCTGGTCCCCCAGCAACCAGCATTGGTCAGCAGCACAGTTAGCATGGCAGTGGACAGCAGCTTTATGCAGCACGTTGGTGGTTGGCAGGTGAGTGCATCTTCAGTCCCCAGCACCCTCCCTCACTGGACTCCACTGACCAGCCTGGCAACGGCGTCCCCAAGGCTCGCACCACACACACCAGCCAGCTGATCAGCAATTTGTCGCGTTGAAGCGGCGTGCCGGCATTGAGGGCTCAACGGACGCGGTTGTGGCAGACAGACAGGCGCGACTGGGTGAGTGTGCGCGGGGTGCGTTGGCGCCTGCGGTAGCCACTCCCTTAATTGCGCATGTGGATCTTCTGTGCAGCTGCTGCTGCTGGTGCAGTGCCGTGCCCACTGCTTGCTGCTGTTGCGTTGGCAGTCGCACCCCGTAGCTGCTGCAGCTGCAGGCGCTGCTGGATGATGAGTGCATCCCGCCTGTCCAGGTGCTCACGCAGCAGGTTGTATTCTGCCACCACCTGCTGGCTGCTTGTCAGCAGGCACTTGTGATCTGACTGCGCTGCTTGGAAGCTGCTGAGCTGTGAAGTCAGCTCAGCGCAGCGTGTATGCAGGGCTGCATACTCTGCGGCTGCCTTCTCTGCCTGCTGCTGCAGTTCCTTGCCGTGTGCCGCCCACTTGTCAATGACGCCTCAGACTCCCGTGCCAGTGCTGAGTACTTTGACTCTGCCTGCGTCTTCAGCAAAGCATAGGATGCCCGCCACTTGCCTGCGCCACACTGCGCGCTGCCCAGCTGCTGCTGCAGGTCTGAAGCTTGCTTCTTGAGGCAGCCGATGGTTGCTGCCTGGCTGGTGTTAGTGGTGCGTAGGGAAGCATTGTCAGCCTGCAGCTGCGCAGTGACTGTTGCCTGGCATGCAGCCTCTTCCTTGCTGCTGACAATGGATGCATCCCTGCTGGCAGCCAGCCACTGCATGCCAGCCTTGAGTGCTTTGTTGTCAACTGCCTGGGCCTGGCACAGCTGCAGCAGCTGCTCATGACTCAGGGAGGCCAGGTCCTTGAGGGAGCAGCAGTTGATGGCAAGCTGCAGCCCTGCCGTGAGTGGCCTGTGGCCGCCGCTGCTGCTGCTGGCATCTCTGCTGGGGTGCACATCTGCCTCGTAGGTGATGCTGTCTGTCGGTGATGCCACTGCTGCTTCTGCCGCTGCTGCACTGGCTGCTGCAGGGATGCCTGGTTCAGGCTCAAGCTCAGGCTGAGGTGTCATAGAGATGCCAGCAAACAGGGAGGCAGGTGTACGCGGCATGCAGCGCACTGTGCGGATGGCGGCTGCATTGCTGAAGGTCGCTGCTGCTGCTGGTGGTGTGCTGCTCAGGTCATTGCTGGCTGCTGCTGCACCATTTGTTGAGATGGTGTCGTATGCTGGCGCTGCTGTTGATGCTGCTGTGCCATCTGGTGCTGCTGCTGCTGTGGTGTCACTGGTATCTGCTGTTGCTGCAGCAGCAGTGCTGGCTGCTGCGGTGCCAGCACTGCTGCATCCTGCCCAGGCTGCAGGCGTTGGAGTTGAGACTGCTGCTGTGACAGCAGCTGTGGTGTCACTGCGGTTGTGGTAGCTGGCTGCTGCTGTTGCTGCGATGTAAGGACTGCTGGTGTCTGCTGCAGGTGTAAATGATGGTGGTGGTGGTGGTGATGATGAAACTGGCGACAATGTTGGTGCTGTGCGGGTAATGGTGCGTGTGGTATGGGGCGTGTTGGTGTTGATGTCAGGGCAGATGGCGGCCTTGATGGTGGTGATGATGTTGGCAGCCAGAATGCAGGGCAATATTGCAAAAGCAAGGGGTCAAGGGCCAGAAAGATGATGACAGCGTAAGACAGGCTCCACTTTGTCATTGCTGTGAGCTGTGCTTGTACAACAGCACACACTGTCAGTTCATGCATATGGTGCTGCGCTGTGCTTCATCCCCTTTGCTGGACCTTCAGCACCTGAGCTCTTTGGAAGCACGTTGCTACTTGAAACGAAGCATATGAATATCAAAGCACCCTTGCTGCTGCTGCCTCTTTGCAAGCTGGCTACAGCAACATCAACATGCCTGCTGCAGTGGCTGGAGCTGCTAGCCTGGTTCTTACCTGCTGCAGCTGTACTTTGAGGCAGCCTTGCCGATGGCGGAGTTGTTGGCAAAAGCATGCTGCTGTGCGCTGTCCTTGCTGTGTTCGAGTGGTGTGGCCTGCGCATGCAGCTGCTGCTCCAGTTTGCGCGGGCTGTCCAGAGCGGGACTCGAGGCCTTTCGCGCTGCCATCACAAAGGTGCAGTATTCCACGAGGATGGTGAAGATGGCGAAGATGAGGGTGCAGACACTGGCACGGGGGTATGAGATGGGCCCAGGAAGCCATGCCGTGGCATGGGTGGGACTGGCGTGGATAACAGAAGCGAGGATGGGCACGCCCAAGCACAAGGCGAGGACGCAAATGATGCATGAGAGGGCCAGGAAGCCGGCCTAAGAGGATGTGCAACCAGCTCTGGCCACAGGGCCAGGCTGGTGCTTTGCGGAAAAGAGAGATGAAAGACGAGAGTACATTGTGGTGTTGGTTGTTTGAAAGCGTTGTGTACACAAAGGTGTGTAGTATTCTGTTGTAAAACAGGAGAGCAGCACGAGCGGGCGAGAGCCTAAGTACTGCTGCAGTGCAGAGCAGTAATGTCACCAAAGGTGTCACTCTCGTTACCTGACAAGCAGTAGCCGTGTGTGCAGCCTGTAGACAACGTACAATATAGATGTTTGCAGCCGACTATACGAATTGAGAGCGCTGTGGGCACCCACTCGTTCCACAGTGGTGCCTGACGATACCTACTGTCCTCCTGTCCACTGAGCAGTGCTGCTGCAGCAGTACTGTCAGTATGCATCCAGCACTGAGCTCCAGCACTGCAAGGCACCGTCCAGCTGTATGTATACATGCCTCGAGGAACCACTTGTAAAGCACCAGACGTGCACCAGGATGCCATCAACTTAATTACCGTGCAGACCAGCAGCAGCAGGTTGCTCACAACACATCAGTCTGGCAGACACTGCCATGCTGGCAGCTGCTGCATGTCCACAGGTTTGCCGCACACACTCATCAAACTGCTGCAAGATGTGATGTGTGATGCTGCAAGAAGGGTCTTTGTCAACCTGTTTTGCTTGGTAAAGTTGGACTGGATATTTGGCATGTAATCATTACACCAGTGGTGTGCGCGTACTGGATCATCATCATCATCATGTTACCCATTAAGCCATAGCATCAACGCCATCGGCCCCGCGCCCCTCAGGAGCGGAAGAAAGAGGGAGCACTGCTCCATTGTGTTTGCAAATATTACGCACATCCCAAGTTTGGACAAGATACTCAGCAATGCTCCTAGATATCACTCGGCACACCCCCCTACTACCCCAAATATCATCAGAAACAAAACGCAACAACTTGGTGGATGCATCAGTCAACGACAACACATTGCGCAATTTTTCAGCGCCGCCAGCAACATCACGCAAAACAGACCGAATTTCATCAAGCATAGTATCCCTCTGAGCAGAAGTAGCGGGACAATCAAACATCAGATGTGACAAAAACTCAACACCCTGACCACAAGCAGGACATGCTGTGTTAGAATCAGCTCTGCTGCCACCATAACGACTGGTACGCTCATGCACGCAAAGACAGCCCATTCGAACACGCATCAGCAACTCAATACCACGCGTTGGCGCACCAGAACACAAAAAAGGGCCTAGCCCTTTTTAAACGCATGGTATCAGCATGTGTAGGGTGCACATGCGTGATGTAACGGCTCAAAGTAGAGTGCTGCAGTGATTCACAAACAATTCTGTCTGCATGCAGCTTCCTGACCTGACGGTTGATGTGATTCTTGCACGCATTAGCTCGACCAGCCGCCGCCTCAACATCCACACCATACTTGCAAAGCAAACTCTGCACATACTTATGCCAAGGTGTCACCGCAACAGCACCACTAGGGCGCTTCCATTCAGCTGAAAACACCTGATGTGGCAACCGACAGTTCTGCATACGCTGAACCCTAAAGTAATACTCCATCGCCCTCTGATGAAGCCACATGTGCAATGGCTTCACACCCCATTCAGCCAGAACAAGTGAGGTGCAAGGGCGCTCCTTGCCACAACGCATTGAGCACTTGATGATGTCAGTCTGCACTTTGTCAATCTGTTGCAGTTGCCTTGCAGTTGACGGAAACCAGACCTCGCTGCCATATTCAACAATCGGGCGAACGCATGTAAGCAGAATGATACGCTTTACTTCCACGCTGATGAGCCGGCTCTTCCAAACTGGCATGAGCCCACCCTTCACACGATGCACTTTGCCAACATCTTCTCAAAGTGCGTATTCCAGTTGCAGGCATTGTTGAACCACAGGCCAAGGTAGCAGTACTCTGATACAACAGGCACAGGCACACCGTTCCAAACGATGCGCGTACTGGATATTTGGCATGTAATGTGGTGTGCGTGTCCTGGATATTTGGCATGTAATGTGGTGTGCGCGTATGCAGTTTGCGAGCGCTGCAGGGATTTGGCACTGCTAACAGGCTGCTGGCTAGCGGCTTGTCCCTGCAACCTAGTGCTTATATTATACGGCTGCCACCGCAGTAAAGGGGGCTCTGGTTTGGTGTGCACGTAAGCAGGTGGCAAGCGCTGCAGGCCTGTGGCTCCGCCAACAGGCTGCTGGCTAGGCGTGTCCCTGCAACCTAGTGCTTATACTATACGGCCGTATGCTCCAGGCAACCCAATGGTGCCGCATTGTGTGGCACAGGTTGCACAGTGATGAGTCATCACACATGTGCACGTGTACACACGCGGCGTTGTGCAAGCATCAGCACTCTGTGGCGTTGTGACACGGCGTCAAACACAGAAGTAGGCACGACAAGATATAAGCACTTTGGAGTGTTAAACGGCCATGTGACACGGGTCAGTGACAATCATGGCATATGCACCATGCTTCACATGCCTTGTTGGTACCAAAATATACTCTACAGGCCATATGGCCCATGCATTGATTGCAAGAAAGAAGGCCACACTGCGCGGACAGCAAGTGGCTGCTGCTTACTATCATGGTAAGCAGCACTGCAGCCTCCAAACAACATGTGTTGGCTGACTCAAAGTGTCTTCGCAAATGCCCAACGCCCAAGCGCTCAGCAACATGTGCACTCATCAACAGATCTGTTCTTCTAGAAGCAGTTCAACCCTACAGAAAGCAACACAGCAGGGCAGGTGCAACTCAGGTGGCACCACATACTCAACACTCCTTGACACCAGAGTTCGGATTCACAAACCAATTTGCTCTACAAACCCAACAGCTGCCCGGCAACACAGAACGCCCTGCAGGCTTGCTGATCAAGAAGACTGGAGCTGTGACATGATCCTGATGCAGATTGTATGCACATCAACAACAGCATGGCACACGTACGCAACAAGGATATGGTGTGCCAAGCGGCAATTTGACAGTACCATCTGCAGGCGCCCAGTTTGCAATCACAGCAAGCATTGCACAGAGGCCAAGCATTGCTAGCGTGAAATCACATGTGTGTCCAAGATGAACACGACTGTGCTTTGCCAGCTCAGTGTGGCTTTTACCTTCTGGTTTTCCTGTATGCCCTGGTTTGCAGACCATGTTGCAATGCTGCCTCCACACACAGCAACACTCTCTCTTGACATGCCAATGCCCAACCAACATAACAACGATGTCAAGCAACACCCAGCACGCCTGCAATAATTGGCTGTCATGGAGTTACTGCCGCTGCTGCACTTCAGGAGGTCACCAACGATACATTGTTGACCGCTGTGTAGCTGCTGATGCCATTGTAGTGATGCATCTTCCACTGCCAGAGCAACTGCTGCTCCGTAGCGGCAGCTGCTTTGCTGGTGATGGCTGCGGCTGTTGCGCAGCAACCACGTGCCGCTGCAAGGCGCAAAACCAGTTCCGAGTCAGTACCCTCAGTTCCCGCTGCCAGCACTATTGCTACTGCTGGTCCCTTGCTGCTGCTGCTGCTGCTGTGCCCCATCATACTCTTCCAATGCTGCCAGCAATGCCCTCGCCAGCTGATCCCTCAACACAGGCTTCGACAGGAATGCGTTCATGCCCGCTGCCGCGCACTCGTCGCGATCCTTATCGCTCGCATTGGCCGTCATCGCCACGATCGGCAATGTGAAGCCTTGCGCGCGGATCTCCTGCGTCGACTCGACTCCGCCCATCACAGGCATCGCCATATCCATAAGCACGATGGAGAATGGCTGCTCGGGATTGACCGCAGCAGCAGTCCCAGTGCCAGTGACAGCTGCACTGCTGCTGCTGTTGGTGCTGGTGCTGGTGGCAGTTGAGCCGGTTGAGGGTTGCTGCTGTGCTGTGCGCTGCACTGCGTGCAGAGCTTCCAAGCCGTTGACTGCTACTTCAACGTGCATGCCCAAACTGCTCAGCATCTTGCGGGCAACAGTCTGCAGGTAGTGACAGCAGCAGCAACAGCACGCTGTGGTGTTAGCCAACTGCCAGGCAAAGGTATGATTCACGTACATTCAAGTCATTCACTCCAACATCAAGATGAAGGTGCAGCACACACGGACACACAATCAGGGTCAGGTGGGGTCATGCAGTATTCTACAAGGCTGTCCCTGCTGGCCGGCAGCTACTGAGCTGAGCATTTGAATAGTGTTAGTAACGCATGGCGTAACAACCCTCACCTGGTTGATCAGGTTGTCCTCAGCCAGCAGCACCCGCCTGCCAATGAGCCTGCCAGTGTCCAGTGCCGGAGGCGCGCGCCCGTCGAGGCTCAGCGACTGCCGCGCACGCACAGGAACAGCCGCTGCTGCTGCTGCGCCTGCACCTGGCCCACTGCTGCTGCCACCAGCAGGGGAGGCTGCTGCAGCTGACGCTGCGGCTGCTGCTGACGCAGTTGCTGCTGCAGCAGCGGCAGTGGAGGCAGCGCCGCGAGGTTGGGGCGGCCTCAGAGCTGACGGTACTGCTGCTGCTGCTGTGCTAGGGGTTTGTGAGCTGCCAGTGCCAGACCCTGCTGCCTGCACATCAGCTGCTGCTGCTGCTGCTGCTGTCTGGGTCCTACCATCCCCACTGCCGCCGCTGCTGCTGCTGCTGCCGGCGTGCATGGCAGCAGCTGGTGTGCTGCTGCTACTGCCGTCTGCTCCTGCTGGCGTTGAAGCATCTGACTGTTGCTGCTGCTTGTCTGCCTCTCCTGAGCGTTTTGAGCTGGGATGGCTGGGTTGGTATAGCCCACTGTGCATGACAGTGTACGTGCCCGTGTTGGAGCTGCTGCTACTGCTGCGCGCCAGATCTGACGGCTGCTGCTGCTGCTGCTGGCCCCCTGACAGCCGCTGCTGCTCGGATAAGCTGCGCCGCCGGCGCTCCAGAGATTGCCGCGGGTGCTGCTGCACCTGCTGCTCCTGTTGCTGCTTGCCCTGGCCGCTGCTGCTGCTGCTGCTCTTGGAGGGCCGCATGTATGTTGGGATCTTGAACCAGAAGGTGGAGCCGTGGCCCCTGCAGGAGTGCGCACCAATCACGCCCCCAAGCACACCCACCTACACGCACAAAAAGCAGCAGCAGTGTTTCATGACGCCAACAGTGTTGAGGAACAGGGGCAGGGTGAAACAGCGTGCTGTGCTGTGCACAACTCCTACACCTCTTCTATACATTTAAGCACAACATCTTGACACCCAAACCCTAACACCCTACCTGCTTGCTGCAGATGCTGAGCCCCAGGCCAGTGCCGCCGCGTGTCCGAGGTTTGCACATCTCATCCTCGGTGCCCTGCACGTACTCCCTGAACAGCGTAGCGAGCCCATCTCGCGTGATTCCAACGCCCGTGTCTTCAACCTCAAACAGCAGCCAGCAAGAGACGTCACTGCCGCCACTCATGCTGTTGTGGCGGCCGCTGCTGCTGCTGAAGCTGCCTTTGCCGGGGTTTGCGCCAGCAGCTGCAGAAGGTGACCCGCTAGGCCCTGCTGGCACTGCTGCGTCTCTTGCTGCTGCTGCTGCTGCTGCTGCTAGGTTGGTAGCTGCTGCTGGATCTGCAGCAGCAGCAGCCGGAGAGTCCTGCAAGCCCTCTTTCAAGCTGCTCATTGCATGGACATCGTACTGCTGCGCACCTTTCACTGTGCTGCTGCTGAGCCCATCGTGCTTACAAGCAGCAGCAGCAGCCGAAGCAGTGAGCTGCATGCCTGGCAGCTCACTGGGCAGCAAGTTGAGGGCCCACTGAGAAGCCTGCTGCCAGAACGGCTGCTGCTGCTGCTGCTGATTGTCCTTGTCAGCCCCGTCAGACTGCTGCTGCTGCTGTGAGGTGTTGCTGTGTAAACTTTCTGGAGCAGCAGCAGCAGCTGCGGCAGCGGCAGCGGTAGCAGCTGCTGACTGCAGCGCTTCTGCTCGGCTGATGCTGCCAGGAGGCTGCTCAGTAGCAGGCGGCGTTAGCACCACGCAGCTGGACATGTCCATGCTCCTGCAGGGAAAAGAAGCACAACAGCGTGTTGGTGAGACGTCAAGGGGAAGCATCAAAGTTCAAATTGACTAAGACAACATGCGTGAGCACCACGCAGCTGGACATGTCCATGCTCCTGCAGGGACAATTAACATGTTTCGTGGGTACGCGAAGCACAAACCCTACCTGTGGCTGCTGCTGCTGGGGTGGTAGCTGGGCTGCAGCATGATAGCGCTGTAGCCGGCGGGTGCGGGTGGCGTGTAGTCCCTGGCCACGCAGCGTGCGCGCAGCACAATGTGGCCTCGCTTTGTGAACTTGGCCGCGTTGGTGTACAGGTTGAGCAGGATGCCGCGCAGCCGGTCAGGGTCGCAGAAGACATACTGCAGGAGGCACAGCAGCGCATGCGGATGGTCCAGCGGCAGGCGGGCGATGAGAGTGGAGGCCAGGGCTGGTATGTTATGATCTTTGGGCAGTGCGCTGGCTGTGGCTGTTAGTGCTGCGACTGGCACATCCGTTTCCACACTCACCCCACGGGCACACAGAAGCAGCCCCGGGGGGGCGCGGGGCCGATGGCGTTGATGCTATGGCTTGATCTGGTAATTTGATGATGATGATGATGATGATGAGAAGAAGCCCTGCGAATGCTGCCTGAACAATGGCAGCAGCAGCAGCAGCCGCCCCAGCAGGACACCAGCCTTCCTCTCACCTCAGGCATCCCCAGCAGCTGCGGCTGCTGCAGCGCGACCGGGCCTCCCCTGCCACCCCCTCAACATAGCGTTCTAGAACCAAAGAGCTCAACACCCGAACAAAGCCACACAGCACCGCTCTCACCCCACGCACCCCCAGCACCTATCACTGCCCGCAGAGCCACTGTACACCATCTGCCTACTGTGGCTGTGACAGTGCGATGCAGCCAACACAGCCAGGACACCAAATCCGCGCTTGCTCCCACCTCAGGCACCCCCAGCAGTTGCGGCTGCTGCAGCGCGACCGGGCCTCCCCGTCCGATCATGGCCTCTATGATGCAGTGCACGTCGCCAACCAGGTCGTCAAGCACCACCTCGCTGCGCACGATGTCCAGCCGCTTGCCAGCCTCCAGCCTACAGAAAAGGCATGTTACAGATCGGTTGTAACATGTCAGGTGCTTGAAAGCAGCATGCCATGCGCATTGCTACCGCAGATGTAGACCCTCATGCAATCAGCCAACGGGAGACATGAGGCTGCGTGCATGTGCTGTGCAACCACCAGCCCCAAACCAGGCAGCTATGTTACAACATGTTGTTTCAAACTATTCAAATTATAGTTACGTAAGGCACAGCTTGGTTGCACCCACTTGAAGAAGTCCAGGAAGTTGCTGACTGTTGAAAGCAGGATGGAGCCTGACACGCGGATGGTGTTGGCCAGCTCACGCTGCTCCTCCTACACACGCAGAAACAATGCAGCAGCAGCACAACAACTGTGAGGCATATGCTGCAAATCAAGCGTTCAACACAGCCACCAGCAGCATACCACTGCGGGGGGGACAGCAGCTGCTGTGCAGCTGCCAGCCGCCATACCAGCATGCACTACGCTGCTCACACCCCAGCAACACTCCTTGTGCCAGACAGTACGAAGGATGGCGCCCCACATAATGTGCGCCAACATACCCTGTGCAACCTGCTCATCTTGACTGGTGTGTCTCCAGCAGCATCTCAGCGCTGGCGAAGAGATAGCCACAGCAATCAAACAGTGCACTTTGATTGAAGTCTGCAACTCTAATGCTGTTAGGCAATCTACATATTGTGAGAACCAGACTGAAAACAGGGATGCCAGCGCACCACCTTCAACCCTGTGGCGTCTTTGGGCTCGATAAAAATGGACAAGCTACCTGGGCAGTGAGTCAGAGGGCTGCTGTGTCAGCAACCTGCTCACCTTGAGTGGCGTCTCCAGCAGCATCTCAGCGCTGGCCAGGCAGCCGTTGAGTGGCGTGCGCACCTCGTGGCACATCAGGCTCATGAATTCACTCTTGGCCTGCACGGACACAACACCAACAAGCATATAAGCAGATCAGCGGCCAGATCAAGCAGATCAGCGGCGGATGTAGCGGTCAAAATGCTGTCTGTACTTCTGCCCGTCCATGATCAGAAGTCGGCCAGAAACCACAACATAAGCAGAGAGGAGCGGAGCAGGGCAACAGCCAGCAGTTGGTTTGTAGCGCGCATGTATTGCGCATGCAGACAGTGTGCAGCAGCCACACAGCAGGCAGTAGAAGGCAGGGATGCAAAATTGATTGAGTAACACACACAAGGCCAGAGACGGGACAACCGATAGTGCCAGACCATCTGTGTGGTATGCTGACAGAGCTACACGACGAATGTGTCTGTGCTCATGAAGCGTGTCCACACACCTCATGTGCCGCCTTCTCACGAGCGACTGTGAGCGCGCGCTGTGCTGCCTGCGCCTGTGCGGCTGCCAGCTCCCGCTGAGCCTGGATGCGTGCAGTGGCCTCCATCATCTCCTTCTCGTGAGCAGCACATGCCAGGCGCGCATTCGCATACATTTGCCTGCAGGGATGCAATAAGGGATACAGGAACATTGTTGGGATGAGCGTCATGCACACGCATCTGCTTAGTGCAGTGGCCTCCATCATCTCCTCCTTATGAGCAGCACAGGCCAGGCGTGCATTCGCATACATCTGCCTGCAAGCAGTGTAACCAGCACATGCATGGATGTAAAAGATGTGATGCATGCTTTGTTGCTGGCCAGATGACACATGAGCAGCACATGCCAGGATAGCATCCACATACTTTTGCCTGCAGCCGCAGCAGAGCATCGCCTAGGCCTATGTCTCGCCCAGTGCTAGCCACCTGCAGCTGCCATGCACTGAAGCGCTGTGCACAGACAACCGACGAAATGCTGCTAGCAGGGGCACGCAATAGCTCCGGGCACACCCCCTGCTGAAAATAGCAACACACAACATCTCTTGCCCATCTGCAGGCTGCGCACGCACCTGCGGTACCAATCTGACAGGTAGGCCATCAGTCCCCCCACAGCCCATGCCACAAAGATGTGCACCAGCGCATCAGGTGGCAGCAGCGCTGAGGGTGCTGGGCTTGCGTACCACAGCTGCACTGCCACCATGGGGGTGGCCAGCAGCCCGGTGCCCACCCACCAACGGATCTTCAGGAAAGTGCTGGTGCCTGCAGCAGGAGTTGCAACACAGACACAAGTCACAGTCAAAGCACTGGCTGTGCAACAAAAAGAGCACATACAATGAGGGTCGGGCTGGTTCGCCAAGCTGCAAGCATCACCAGCAAATCTGTAGACTTGTGCTGCTGCTTGCAGCGGGGGGTGCAGCACATGGAGGCAGGATATAAGGCAAGTCAAAGCCAGTGATACACGCTCCTTTTACCACCATCAAAAGGTGTTGCTGCTGCTGGTGGTGGTTGCAGCTTCCACTGCTGACGAGGACCCGTTGCAGCATCTCCCTTACAGATGATGAAAGAACGACACGTACATCGCCGCTAAACCCCCCGCTAAAACCCCAACGAAAAGACAAGTGCGCGCAATGCTGCTGCCGCTGCCGCCGCTGCTGCTACTGCTGCTCCTCAGGATGAAGCTGTTGTCCCTGTTGCTTCTGCTGCAGTTAGTGCTGCTCGCCTGCCACTCACAGATGAGGAAGTAGGACACTTACGTAGTCCTGTGCTGCTGCTGCTGCTGCTGCTGCTAGTGGCAGCTTCCACTGCAGAACCATCACAGCAAGCAACTCACAGATGAGGAAGTAGGACACATACACGTAGTCCTGTGCGTTGTCGGTGCGCAGGCTGGCCAGCAAGTTGCAGATGGCCAGGCCCATGCAGATGGACAGCAGCACCTCCTCCTGCAGAGACACAGTAGAGCACAGTTAAGCAGCGGCAGCAACAGAACGGCTGTTGGCTGGAGTCCTTTGCACATGTTGATGTGTCAAATATGGGCCAGGCCCATCAAGATGGACAGCAGCACCTCCTCCTGCACAGTGCAGTGCGCGACAATATTGCTGTTGGCTGGTGGTCATTCTGTATGGTGCATGTGTTTCATATGGCACCTGCACCTCGAGGGCTGCTGCTGTCATGCTTGCAGCGGACGTCCCTGCCTGTAACAAACTGCTATCATGCCACATCACGCACCTGCCGTGCTGCGTTGTTGCCTGCCGTGCGAGCCCGCTTGTTGAGCAGGCCGATGAGCACGTACAGCATGGCCATGTTGGCCAGCTGGTGGCCCATCTCCTGAACCACCTCAAAGGGGCGACCGCTGCCTGCGCCTGCAGCTGCTGCTGCGAGGCACAACAGCACACCACAGCACAACCAAAACAGCAAGGAACACGCGTGGCTGAGTGTGCAGCTGGGCAACCTCACATAAGCCCTCAGTGCTCGCTGCATATGCTGCTGCAGCTGCTGTGTTGCAAAAGACACCATGTCTGCCGCCCTTTGGTGCAACGGGCACCGCCTGCAAGGAAGTAAGCTGAGTGTGCCGCTGCTGGAGTGCACATAGCTACTGCAACGGCCACCGCAAAGAGCGCCCAGTGCCTACAGACTCTGCTGTGCATTTGGGGGCAGAACTGCAGCGTGCTGCTGCTGCTGCTGCCGCCGCTGGCCTCACCTTGCTCTGCTGCCACGTTGGTCAGCTTTGCGATGAAGCGGAACATGAAGCAGAACACGTCAAACGCAAACACCCACATCAGCACAGGCCAGCGCCTGTTGGCCACCTCCTGCAAGTGCAGGACAGCAGCAGCGGACATCAGGAGCAGCAGGAGGGAGGTGGCGGCTGCGTGGTGTGGATGCAAGCTCCATAACATGCATTTCACCACACTGCATGCCCTGCACTTGGCTGCTCCATGTGGCTGTTTGTGGACCCGCTCGTCTGGTGGTGACAATGATGTGCGGAACCCCTGCTGATGTACGAGAAAGCTTGCAAACGTAGCGCAACCATGCCATGCAATCCATCCATACTCCTTCATCACCAAATTCTCATGCGCTGCTGCACTGCTCTGGACACACTGCAACCAGGCTTCATTTGGCAGCTGGTGCATGCCGCAGCATGCTGCTGCTGATACATGGTGCATGCGAGTGTGCATGGTGCAAATTTAATGCAAGGCTCACCTGCAGGAACTCTCCCTCCACCTGAGGTGACCTGAAGGCCAGGCTGAAGGGGTTCATTTCAAGCTCCATGGCTAGTCTGCTGCTGCCGCTACTGCTAAACGGTTGCCAGGAGTGCTGCTGCTCCTGCTGGGCTTCTGCGCTTATGATGGTGTTACTGTACGGCCTGGAAACCGCTTGCGTGGTCCCCTGCTGTGTTGCTATCGGCTGCTGCAATGTTGTAGCTGCTGTGCAACAGCTTGTTCAATGCCCTTGCTCAGCACGCTTTGGCTGAGACATGTTGAAGCATACACAAGAGATCGGGCTCTAGTCAGCAGAATTCATCACATCGCTGAGCAAACTTTCAGAGACCCCAAGTTCGCCAACCTCTGCTTCACGGGCCGGTCTAGATGGCTTGTTGAACGTCAGTATTTTTGACATTATGAAGCAACTGTTGTGGATTTCAAGCGTGCAACAACACCATACACGGCGGGTACCACTGCAGCCAAGGCAGCGGTGCTACTGGTGCTGAAGGAACGCGCGTCTTCCACGCTCCCGCAAATAGTCAACTTATGAGCACCAGAGACGTACGGCCAACACTCTCAAACGCACAACCACTTCACAGTAGGGTAGAGGGCTTACGTCCAATGGCCAGGTCAGCTGCTTCTGTACTGCCCTGCACAGCCTCGCCACAGTCGCAGAGTACCTTGTTTCCAGCTCACTACATCAAGATACAATCAATCCGCCTGCTTTTGCTGCTGCCCTGACGGTTGCTGTTGTAGCTGCTGCTGGCCAAACCCTGCTGTTAGCAACCGCCACCACACCCACTCGGATCCCTGCCGCTGCTGCCGTCGGCTCAGCTGCACTACTGCATTGCTGCTGATGGAAGCGATTGTTAGCTGCTCTTCACTCTCTTCTGAATCTGACTGCTGCCAGCTAGGCTGTAACACAATCTTGCCACCCTCCTGCTGCTGCTGCTGCTGCTGCTGATCTTGCCAGCTACTGCTGCTATTGCTGCTACTTCTGTCTCCAGCTGCAGCGCCAACAGCAGCATGCTGCTGCGTCAGCACTGCTTCAGGCAGCTGCTGCAGCCGCCGCTGCCGCAAGCGCTCCTGGTACCGCTCCTCCCAGTCGCGCACGTCTGCGCGCTCTTCTACTTGGTTGGGGTTTGGCGGCACCTGCGGTTCCAGCTGCTGCACTGCATCCTGCATCGCTGCTGCGATGTCGCGCCACACCTGCTGCTGGTCCTCGTCTGCATGCCCAGCGCAAGCATTGACAAGTCGGGCATACAGTGTCAGTCGACACCAAATAGACCAGCCATTTGCGAGACAAAGAGCTACCAAAGCAGTGGCTGTCTGCTGGATTCTGAAGGGCACCTGTGCTTGACTGGCTGCATGACACATTTCAGTTATGATGATTACTGTTTTTGCATCCTAGCAAGTCCAGCGGCTGGCATGCAGGGCTAACCCGGCAGGCCAGTGCATTTAAAAAACAACATCATGTGTGTAAAAAACAAGCGTCTTGTGCTCATCTGGTTGGTTGCACCTGCATGCGATGTGTCCTGAGGTCTGTGTGGCATGGTGCGTTTTCAAATATCACAGAGAACAAACAGATTACAACCTGGGAAGCCTAACCAACACCCTCCGCACCTGGTTGGTTGCACCTGCAAGTGATGTGTCCCAGGTCCAGCGGCTGGCCCACAGCCACCGTCACGGTGTGTCCCACGCGGGGCAGTGTCCGCTTGAAGGGCATCACACGCGCCATGTGGCTGTGGAAGAACGGCAGGATGACGGGATCCCTGCGGGATTTATGAAGTGCAGCGTCATATACGTAACACGAAACTGCTGACTTGACACTGCGGCATAACTGAGGGGCCTGGCATGTTTGAAAGGATGTGCTATGCTGGGCATGACATAGAAGCAATGCTAATTAGTCATGCAGCTTACGGTGTGACCTCCATCTTAAGTTTGAGCAACTCATGGTGCAAACAGCATGCAAGCATACAAAGAAGCAGCACCTAACAACACCCCGACAGCAGTCCTTGTCCCCTGCCGTACCTGCCGCCTGCTGCTGCTTTTGCGTCGCACACAAGCCGGCCAATGCCCTGCCTGAAGGGCCCAACCTTGCCGTCTGGTGTTACTCGGCCCTCTGGAAAGATGTGTATCCAATCCCCGTGGGCTAATGCGCGCGCAGCAACGCCCATGATGCGCTGGCCTACGCCTGCGCCGCGCTCAACTGGCAGCGTTTTGCCGTTGAGGAAGAACTGCCTGCAGGGTCAGGCAACATTGCAGACAATAACAGTTATAACAGTTGTTGATAACATGTTGCTGTGCTGACCTGCTGGGGTGCTGATGTGCATCTGTCAGTGCAGCGGCAGCCGTCATCTTACTCGCAATGTTCGATAGCGATCACAGCCAGTTGCTGGTGGCTCTGCACCAGCTGTGATGCTCCGGTTTCTCATCACAACATCAACATTCGCACACTGCGTGCGGCACGCATGCTTGCGCCACTGCTGCTGGCCACAAGCAGAGCTTCACGCAACACTCCACATCACGTCCGCCATGCAGATTAATACGCAGGTTCTCTGCTGCTGCCTCCAACATCTCTGCTGCTCCTTATATCTGCTGCTGCCTCAACTACTCTGTTGCTGCTGCCATATCCATTGCGCACATTCATCGCGCACCTGAACAGCTCGTTAGTGAAGCAGATGTCGCTGGCACACATGGTCCAGCGGTTCTTGCCGTGGTTGTGCTCTGTCCAGAAAAAGTGCCACGGCAGCATCGCACACGGCAGACCAGGGTCGTCAAACGTGCTGCAGCAATAGCAGAAGTAGCAGAAGCAACGGCAACACAAGCTGCTGTGAATTGGTATGCAAGGAATCCATATCCACTACATGTTTGCCATGTTTGTACGGCATTGCAGTGCGCCTGCTAGTGCTTTGTGCTGGTGCAATCAACTGCATCTGCTGTTGCTGTGAGTTGCACGAAAAAGCAGTGCAGCAGATTCAACTGCCGCTGCTCATCAGCATCTGCGATCACCTGCTGACATATCAAATGTGGGCAAGAATACAGTGCTTGCTGATGCAGCGGTTGCCCGTGCAAACTGCATGCAGACCACTGCAACACACGTTCGCAGTGGAGGACTGAGTGCTGTCAGATGTGTGCTGCTGCTCCCTGACAGATTGCTGACTACAGGTATGATGTGCACACACGTGAAAAGCTCTGAATGATAATAAGCATCCTGCTCATAGCACAGCCGTCGCCGTGCATAGTAGAATGCTGATGACAGCATTAGCAGCAGCAGGTGCTGCAGCGGTTGACATACCTGGTGTGGTTGCTGATGGTAAGCAGCCCTACGCCCTGCGGCCGGTTACGTACTAGGTCCTTGTAAGTATCATGATTGAGCACCTTGGTGCGATTCAGCACTTGCAGAATGAACTTGCTCGCCAGTGAGACTATGCCTAGGGTCACGTCCCTGCCGTATGGGCCCCATGGAGGCCCTAGATATTCCTGATCAAAGTCTAATAGGCTATCCATTGAGTTATGCGAAGATCAAGAAGAGGCACTACCACGTGTGCAGAAATGCTTGCTTGATGCGGACGCAGACCTACAGGACGTCAACGTATCGCAACGTTCAGCACATCTATACGCATCAGATAACACATTCAGAGAGCAGAAGTGTGGCGTGCCGCCATAGTATGGCCATAGTATGGCGGCCATACGTGATACTGCTGTTGTACGCACGTCATATGCCATGCCAGGTCAGTTGCAGGGATGGTCGCACCTGTGGGGGGAAGCGTGAGGCTAGCAAGCACCAGCATAACGAGGTTCCCATTAACAAAAATACATCCTGCTCTGTGCGGGCAGTGCTCGATGCGCATGCTGCCCTCACACCTGTGCAACTGCAATTCTGTCACCGTCTGTGCTGCTGGTGACTTACCCAGTGAGCAGAGAAGCGCTTTTTGCTGCATTGCTACCGGATGCTATCAGCGTAAATGCATCTCCTGCAGGCTTTGTGGCCTTCCTGAGACAATCCTCAACGAATTATCGTTCATGTCACCCATGGTATGGTCCAACACAGCAGAACACAGCCAGCCTTGTTGTCAGGCCCAGGCTAATCAGCTGGTGAACAACAGGCAACCCGTGAGCATATCAATTCCAAACGCAGTCCTCAAATCAAGCCAATCCATATTTTTTCTTCTCTGTGGGTATTTACAACCATCCAAATACCCTCAACCCCATGTCACCATGGCTGTGATTGCAGCCGTCCAATGTTGTTGCAGCCCTCTGCAGTATCGTGTACATTACCCATCGGCTGTCCTGGCGCTGCACAGCCACTGCAGCAGGCATATCTGCGGCTTGCCGTACTGCAACTTGCAGGTGTACCTGAAGTGACCAGAGCATGCTTCACACCGTGTGCAGCGGCTGCAGCGCCACTTCCATCATATGTTGCTATCGTCGCACCAACACACTTAGAGCCTTTGCACACCAACATTTCCGGTGCTCGTCCAGGGACAATACATTACTAACACTCAGCAGCACCCACATGGTTCTTAGACAGCTTAGAAACGCCAATTTCAAAGACCGACCCATTCCTTCCATGCCATGCATGCCTATTCAATGCCATGCCAGAGCAGCTGTCAGAACTCGTCTGCAGCTGCAGCATGTGCGGATGGAGCAGCATTCCGCACCGCATCTGCGCTGGGCACATCCTGCGGCTGGTAGCTGGCCAGCTGCTTGCGCAGCTGCATCACCTCCTGACTCTTCTCCTGCAGCAGCTGCCGCATCTGCTGCCATTGTGGCGTGTGCTGCAGCTTGCCTGTCAGCGCCTGCTCTGCTGCCCTTGCCTGCAAGGCAGCGCCACAAAAAACAAACAAACAGCACAGCAGTGGACAGAACATCATGCATCTTTGATGTGGGCCAGTGGCCCTACTTTGGTAATTCGGGTGGTGGTAATTCGGTATCATTGCAGCACAGGTGCAGCCTGAGTAGCATTGTAAAAACAGCAAATCGTGCCTTTGACCCTGTTCTCGGCCAAACCTACTGATGGTCACCTGCAACCATTACATGGTGTGCTATGAGCAACAAGCACCGCACCGATGTCCAGCTGCCGCTTGCATCCACATACATTGGAGGCTGCATCTGGGCTGCACGTACGATTGCATTTGGGCATGCATCATGAATACAAACAATCCCCCCTCCTTTGGGCCCGCGGGCCCGCATCTGACAATCGCGTGCAGCTCAGTCCACTTCTGCAAGCAGTCATTGCCGCCACACAGCTGTGTACAGCTGCCCATAAGCTGTTACCTACCTTCGCCTCCCTTTCTTTCAGCTGCTGGTGAGCTGCCTCCAGCTGCTGCTGCGCTGACTCTGCTGCTGCCTGTGCCTTCTGCAGAGCTGCTGCTTGCTGCGCTCCTGCTGCCATGGCTGCAGCAGCATCACTGGTGCCAGCTGCTGCCTTGAATGCCTGCAAGGCACTCCTGGCCTGCATGAGCTCTGCTTCTTTTGCTGCTAGTGCTGCCTGCTCGTCTGATAGCTGCCCCTGCAGGTCGGTCTTTGCCCCCATGGTGGTGTTGGCTGCTGCCTGCAGTGACTGCAGGCGTGATTGCAGCGCTTCAACTTCTGTCCTGAGGCGGTCCCGCTGCTGCAGCACTGCAGGGCGTTCAAGCAGGGGCGTTGAAGACATGCTCAGGCTGCATATGCAATCGTCTTTTTGCTGGCTACTAGCGTACCACCGTCCTGCAGACCCTTCAGGCATCAAGTGTATGTTGCCATATGATATGGCAGCTGTATACACAGCACACAAGCCAGCCAACTGCATTGCTTACTCAAACCCAGGCTAAAAAATGCACTTCAGCAGTGCGTTAATAATGCAGCCATGGGCATGCAGGCTTGCTGCAACTGCCTGTGTGCTGCATGATCGCCAGCAAGATGTCCAGGCAGGCCACCGTAGTTGGTACTAGTGCAGTGGATTGAACAGCAAGCACAGCGGCAATGCTGTCTACATATAGCATGGTTGTGTGGTTCACCTGCTGGATCTACAACTGTCTTCACGCCAGTGCCACCCAACCCTCCAAGGATGCCTGCAGCACATGCATACAGCATTGGCAGCCTCAAGACACACCATGCACATGCCCGTGCGACAAGCTTGATAGGCAAATAATCATGACAGGCGATGGCACACATGAACGCAGCGCAGTGTGTGCAGCGTGTGCAGTTGTGCAACAACGCACTGGTGTGCTGTGTCACCATGGAGAGAGAGCCGCCACATTCCTCGCTCCCGGTGCCGGCACCATACTCATGCATATTCCATACCTGCCCGCTTTGCTGCAAAGTCTGCTGCTGGCCGCAACAGTGCTGCCTGCTCGCATGCCCTGATCTGCTGCAGCAGCGCCTCATTCTCCAGCTGGTTGGTGTCTACGCTGATGCTTGTGCCAGCTCTTTGGGCCTCCACTAGCTGCAGCTTGACAAGCAGGGCACAGGAATGGTAGGCATTCTCCACTTCCTGCAAGTAGTATATAGCGCAACATAGCACCCCGGAAACGTCAGAAGGGTGACGTGCGTACCATATCGGTAGCGATGCTGCCTTCAAGGTCAAGTTGACAGCGCGTCATGTGCGGCGCAGCACAATGTTGCTGTTGCTGCAATGGATCGCATGCCTGCAGGAACATCTTTATCTGATGCTGTGCGAGTGTCACCAGCAGCTGCTGCTTGACTTGTGTTGCAGTGCCTGCAAGCAAGCTGCCTGCTGTTTGATCTGCATGCAAGCCGTGCTTGCCTTCTTGACGTATTTGCCAAGCTCCTCCCGCAGCCCCTCCAGTATGCTGGACACATCGTTGCTGCTGTACATTTCCTGAGCAGAAGATGAAAGCACTGGTGAGGCCAGGTGGGGTACCTTGCGGTGGTCAAACCAGGTCAAAGCATGGCATGCGATGATCAGGCAGGCTTTAGCTGCTGATTCAGCGGCATGAACAAAGAGAACTCAATGATAATGCTTAGATATCCTGAATTTCAAGTTGTAGACTCACCCCTGAGCTGATGCTGGCATCTTGGCACTCATCAACACACTGCAGTACTTCACGGACATGCTGCTGCCTCTTCAGCACACTGAACCGCAGAAAAGCCTGAAGCTGCAGCTCGTGCACGTCTGTGAGCTCATCAGCCATAGCTCTACTGTGTTTTGATGACTGTGGGCAGAGCGACCCTGGAAGTTTGCGGCTTTGGGCAGATGAAGAGGTGCACCTGGTGTCAGTGGTGCTTGACGGACGTCTGAGGTGCGAAACAAAGGCTAAACGAGCTAATCATGGGTTAAGAGAAGACTTACATGCCTTATATCGTCCCCTCTGCACGTGGACAGGCAGTTCAAAGTGACGAACTTTCTGACAGGGTTGTGCGGGGGAGCTGCGGTGTACATTGTGCCTCCGCCATCAACACAATACGCAAATCACATCTTGGGAGACTGATATTGACCATTCGCCACGACTTCGATCATGCAAACCTAGTTGCCATGGACTCTGGCCGCAGCAGCAGCAGCAGCAACAGCAGCAGCACTCTCAACCAGCACAAGCAGCTGCAGGTAGCTTACTGAGTTTGTCATCAACAATGACGTAATTACATACATGCGCTTACTGCTGAACCTGAACTGCCTGTTCGTAGGAGCAGACCTTGAGGGTGGCGCAAGCAGAACTAGCCAGCCTGAAGGACGGCAGGGTACGCACCAGCAGAAGAACAACAGCCATGCTTGCTCAGCACCACACATAGTGCGCTTTGCACACTTGTTTTCAGCAGATGTATGCTGCTTCAGCGGTACAGCACAGGCAGAACAGCATGACTCACAGCAGTGGCTGCTGCTCTGTCACCTGCAGGCCGTCTATGTCAAGAAGGGCAACCTTTTCTTCCAAAGCAGCAAACCCGCAGCAGTAAAGCACGTAGCTGGTGAGTGTGACTGTGCGGCTCATTTCGCCAGCACTGCTGACTCACTGGAGTAGAGCTGCGCTGTGCACAGTGTGGATTCCTCTTGACACGCAGTGTGTGCAGCAGTGCCTTTCAAGTGCCAACGGTCTTGCTGCCTTTCTGAACACTCGTATAGTCTCTTGCTGTTTGCAGACAACATAGCCAAGTTTGAGGCAAGCAGGCAGCAGCAGTAGTGAGGCATCTGCTCCCGGCTGCAGCTCTGCAACAACAACACAACTTGAACACAGTGCAGCAAGCAGTGGTGGTAGGGTGTAGCAGACGAACACAGGAATGCAGCAAAAGCATAAGAAGAAGGGTCACGCACGACCCATACTGCCTGTACATACAGCAGCTCCTGCTGCTGCCAATGCTGCCAAGCAAGCCGCTGCCAAGCCAGCTGGTGGCAAGGCAGGATCAAACCACAGCGCCAAGCACAAGCAGACAGGCACTGGGCATCATCAGCAACCGCAGCAGAAACAGCAGCAGCAGCAGCAAGGCAAGCCAGCTGGCCTAGGCAAGCGCAAGCAGCCAGACGGCACGCAGCAGCAGCAGCAGCTAGCCAAGAAGCAGCACAGGCAGCAGCAGCCTGGGCAGGCTGGAGGACCAAGCCAGCAACAGCAACGTAAGCCGCAGCAGCCGCCGCAGCAGCAACAGGTGCATGTGAAGCAGCAGCAAGGGCAGCTTGGCACACAAGCACAGCAAGTACCTCAGCAGCAGCAGCAGCAGCAGTACTTCAAGAAGCGCAGCAGCAAACCCAACCCTAAGCCCAAGCCCAAAGCAGCTGCTGCCCCACAAGCTGACAGTGCTGCTGCTGCTGACAGCGCACCTGCAAACGGTGCAGCAGCCGCACCAACAGCAGCAGTAGCAGCAGTGAAGCCCTGGCAGCAGAAGCAACCAGCGGCAGTTGGCAGCAACTGGCAGGCGCTGAAGCAGCAGCTGGTAGCGGAGCAAGCTGCAAAGCCCAAGCGCCCACGCAAGGGCATGGGGCAGGCACCAGCAGCAGCAGCAGGCAGCGGCAGCGGCAGCAGCAAGGGGGGCAAGAAGCAGATAGGCAGCATTGGGCACAACAAGGATGCCACGCCGATTGTGGCGATGGATTGTGAGATGGTTGGGGTGGGCCCGGGAGGGGAGAGGGACTCCCTGGCACGCGTCAGTATCGTGAGTGGCTTGTATATTAGTTGCTGGATTGCTGGCTTGTCATGAGCTGGATCTTTACTGCACTGGGTCGCTTTGCGAGCCGGAGCTTGGATGCGCATATAGGTTGATGCTGCTTGCTGCGTGCTGCTAGGACTCCTTTCTGAAGCAGAAGCAGTTGGCGGCTGTGTAGGTGCTTCCTTATCTGCGTACTTGCTGATGTCACCTGTGCTGACGTTCCCTCTGGTCACCGTGTGTGCAGGTGAATGCTGCTGGCAATGTGCTGCTGGACTCCTTTGTGGCGCAAAAGGAGCCTGTCACTGACTACAGGTGCGCTGGCTGTTTTTTGTATTGTTTGTAACAGTCCGCTTGAATAATATAAATTCACCATTTATGGTGTTTATGCCTAGCAAAGCAGTCCTTTTCAGGGCGGGCTATGCTGGGTGGGTCTTTGCTGAGGTTTTGGATCTGGCAGGTGTTCTGCCACTGGGGTGATTTATGCTGGGCTTGCCGCAGGGCACTTTATGTTCCTGTTTTGTCGCTTCGCGACAAACAGTCTGCCGCTTTGCGGCAGTGGTAGACGTTGCAATGGCTACCTCTGAAGAGTTGGTAGCCAGACTTCAGACTTTGGAGAACGAGTTTGCACGTATGAACACTCAAGCGGCCGGGGCTTCTTCGTCGCGAGCGCCCGAGCCTTCTGTGGCCGTTCCTGCTGCTAGCACCAACGTGCGTCTGCCCTCGGCAGTTGGTGACGTCCCACATGTAGCTGAGAATCCGGTTCCGCGCGCAGCACACCTTCCTAAGACACCTGTACTGTTCGATATGCGCATGGATCGGGGCTACTTAGCTGTCAGCCAGGGCGGTAGCCCCGCCATGCTCCACGAGTACCGCTGGTCAGCGAGCGCCTTTAGCTATTTTAAGGACACAGTCGTAGAGATGGAGCGCATCATCCCAGCTCTACAGGACGAGGCGCAGCGCAGGGCTTTTTCGGTGCTGCTGGCACAGTTCAAGGGCGTGCTGGCGCTCATGGAGCAGCGGCTGGACTACCTTAAAGTCTTCGGCGAGCACAAATTCCGCGAGCCGGGGCTGGTGGCAGCAGTGGAGAACGCTATTGCTGGCAAGTCTGACCTGCCTGTTACATCCAGCACTGTGCTGGATGCTGTGGCCAGCTTCAGGGACAAGAAGGTCACCACTGCTATCAAGCAGGGTGCCTCCCGGGACTACACAGCAGAGCAGCAGGGGCGCGGCAGCGGCCGTGGTCGGCGAGACCGGACTGGCCAGCAGCAGCAGCAGCAGCAGGGCGGCAGGCACCCCTACAACACCCGCCAGCAGGCTGCGGACGGCGCAGCCGGTGAGCGTTAGGTGTCATGTGGAGGAGATTGCAGGGTTTGGCAGGGCGGTGGGAAGCTTTGGGTGCAGATCCTGAGCTTGTGCAGGCACTGCGGCATGGGGTTGTCCCACAGTTTGAACAGCCACCGCAGCCTTACGACTATGGCGGGCTCTGGTTGGAGGGTGAGCAGCTGCAGGCGTGGGAGGCATTGCGTGATCATTACATGAGCATTGAGGCCATCAAAGTGGTTGATTCTCTCGAGTGGTGCAACTTTGCGTTTCTTGTGCCTAAGCATTCAGGTGGCTACAGGCTGGCAGTTGACTGCCGGCCCTGTAACTCCTGTGGCCCAGAGTATCCTACTGCTTACGACCATTTGTACACCCTGCGCGAGGCTATCAAGCCTCACGACAGCATGAGTGCGTTTGATTTGGCAGATGGCTACTTTCACATGTTCATTCACCCTGAGTATCAGAAGTATTTTGGGTTCCAGGTGCAGGGTGTGTGCTATCAGATGGTGGCGCTGCCTTTCGGATGGAGTGGGTCACCTGCATGGTTCATGCGGCTCAGCAGGCAGATTGGCACTTGGCTGGCAGATCCCCCTGCAATTCCTGCAGAGGGCGGTGAGGTCAGCAGCGCACCTATTCGCAGTCGCATTTTTCTTGACGACTTTCTGCTGCTGTTTGCTCCAGGAGCCGATGGCCCCGGCGGCGTGGCGTATGCAAAAGCGCTGCTGTCATATCTGGGCCTGAAAGCTAATGAAAAGAAATCTTCCTGGGAGCTAGAAACTCGTAAGCTGCATTTGGGTCTGTGGGTGGACACTGCCAGCGGCGTCTTTTTGATTCCAGATGACAGGATTGTGAAGATCAAGACATGTGCCAAGGCGGTGCTGTCTGAGGTCAGCAGGTCAGAACGTTGGGTGCCAGCCAGGTTGGTGGCTCGCTTGGCTGGCCTGTCTGTGTGTGTGTCTCTGGCTTTTAGCGGTGCCAAGTTTTTTGCGCGTGAGCTTTATGCTGCTCTGAAGGGCAAGGGCAGCTGGGCTGCCAAGGTGAAGCTCAGTAACCAGGCAGTGCGCGATGTGAAGGTGCTGGCTGCGTTCCCGCGGCGCTGGAATGGCGGCTGCATTTGGCCGCCAGCAGTTTCGCGTGTGGTGATTACAGATGCATCTGATGAAGGCTGGGGTGCGCTGATCCATGCAGGCTCCAGCGTCCTGCAGCAGCAGGGGCGCTGGGCACCTGGCATGCGGCGCAAGCACATCATGGTTCGAGAGCTGGCTGCAGTTCATATTGCGCTGCGAGCGGCGCGTCCTGTGCTGCAGCAGCAGGTTGTGGAGTGTGTGATTGATAACTCTGCTGCATACTATGGCATCAAGCATTGGGCGTCTGGGAGCATTGACCTCATGCGCGTTCTGCGCAAGATCTTTTGGCTTTGTGACAGGCAGCGCATCACGCTGCTGCCCAGGCTGGTCAAGTCTGAGGCCAATCCAGCAGACTCTCTGTCGCGCTTCAAGTGTGATGCAGAATGGCTGTTGGATCAACGCGTGTTCAGGCAGCTAGAGGCTTGGTATGGCCCCCACAGCGTCGATTTGTTTGCAGCAGCTGGCAATGCTAAGCTGCCCAGGTTCTACAGCATGTTGGGCGGCGAGGGGGCAGCAGGGGCTAATGCTTTGCTGCAGGATTGGGAGGGGGAAAATGCTTACTGTGCACCCCCATGGGCTCTCATTGGTCGGGTGCTGAAAAAGCTGCACAGCACATCTCATGTGGCGTGTACCTTGCTCGTGCCTGACTTCCCATCCTCTGCATGGTACCCTGTGCTGCTGTCCCGTGCCAAGTCTGTGCGATGCCTGCCGCTGGGTGCAATGTTCAGGCGCGGGCCCCGAGGTTTGATCCGTGCTAAATGGCCGCTGCTGGCGGTGCGCCTGGAGGGCTAGCAAGCAGCAGTTTGTCCGGCGCTCAGGTGTTAGACTTGCTGGCGGAGCGGGCTAGGCCCAGGCGTGCAGCAGCGGCAGCAGCAGCAGCAGTTAAGTATGACTGCGAGGTGGATGCTGAGGGCAGTCCCTGGCTGCAGTTGTGTGAGTGGGCAGTTAGCAGGTTGAATCCAGCAGCGAGCAGCAGCGAACGCGGCGTGTTGTGCAGCGCACTGTGTCATGCGTTCGCCGACGGCACTGCCTCTCAGTACATGTCAACTTTCCGCTTGTTTGCTGAATTCTGCTGTGATCATGATCCTGAACTGCCGTGCCTGCCCGCGACGCGCGAGGCGGTACATCTGTTTGCGGCGCATCAGGCGCAGACTGGTTCTGTTGCGGCCAGTTCTCTGGCTTGCGGTGTGTCTGCCATCAATGGTGTGCATAACCTACTGGGCTTGAGTGTGCCTGTGGTGGCGGATGCGCAGCATCGTTTGTTCATGAGCGGTTTAGGCCGCATCCTTGTGCCGGTGGCTCCTGCAGTGGAGCGTCAGCCTTTGCTTGCCAGCATGCTGGAGCGTGCGTTGACGGCCGTGCAGCCGCTGCACAGCAGTGGCGGTTCTGCTACAGCGCATGTTTTGCAGCTGCCGGTAGTGACAGTGCTTTTGGGCATGCTGACAGGGCTGCGGGGCACTTCGTTGGCGCGTTTGACTGTTGGTGATTTGCAGGTCAGCAGCGGTCGCGTGCTGCTGCATGCAAGGGTGTTGAAGCAGCGTCTGCAGCCGCGCGCCTTTGCAGATTGGGTGATCCCTCTACACCTGGGTTCTGAGCGAGGCCCGAATGGAGGTGACTTTTGGCGCCGCGTGTTTCGGTTGCTGTTTGAGCACTGTGCAGCGCGCCGTACTTGGGCTGCTGACCGCCCTCTGCTGGCCCCTTTGGGGTCTTCTCGGCGTCAGCTCAGTGAGGCTTTTGTGGATGAGCAGGTTGTCAGCTTTGTGCAGCGCTATAGCGGCGGTGTGCCTGTTGCTGGCTTTTCGTCTCACTCCCTGCGCATTGGGGCTGTGTCGACCATGAAGGTGTGTCACGCGTTCGTGTTTGGCTGAAGTGGAAATCAGCGGGCATGATCGATTTGTATGCTCGTGTTGTGCAGGGTGACGCTGTTGTGCGTGCTTTGTACTCGTAGATGGTGACAGCAGGTGCGACAATTACTCTGTACGTGTGACTCGTTCTCTGTATAGAGTGGTTGCGTAACTGTTACTGCTGCAGCGCAGCATAAATTCACCATTTATGGTGTTTATGCCTAGCAAAGCAGTCCTTTTCAGGGCGGGCTATGCTGGGTGGGGTTTGCTGAGGTTTTGGATCTGGCAGGTGTTCTGCCACTGGGGTGATTTATGCTGGGCTTGCCGCAGGGCACTTTATGTTCCTGTTTTGTCGCTTCGCGACACCCGCCCTTCCCACCCGTTCCTGTTTTGTCTTGTTGTGGCCTGAGGCCTTCGGTTTTCCTTGCTGGATTGGTCCAGCTGCGAATCGTCTACCAATGTAACAAATGTAACTGTTACTGCTGCAGCGCAAATGCTGTTTGTAGATGCATTGCATGCAGTAGCGTCCACTGTGCTGGGGCGGCCGCATAGCTGTCTGTTGGTGTGTCCTACCTGTTCGAGCTGGCAGGGTAAAGTGTAGCACGTGGTGACTAGCCTGGCGCTTTCTTCTTTATCTGCTGCTGCTGTGCCGGCAGTGTTACGTGCTTGCAGTATCCAGTGCTGACGCTGACGGCTGACAAGCTGTTGCTGCTGCTGGTGTTGGTTCGTTGATTGCTGCTTGCAGGACGTCAGTCAGCGCTGTCACAGCTGCGAACCTGCAGGTGCACCTGACTGTGTCTCTCATCATCATCTGCTGCTGCTGACACTGTTCTTTTTCTATGCTTGCAGGATGTGGGTCAGCGGTGTCACAGCTGCGAACCTGCAGGATGCACCTGACTGTGTCTCTCACCAATATCTGCTGCTGCTGCTGACGCTTCCCGATTGCTGCTTGCAGGACATGGGTCAGCGGCGTCACAGCTGAGAGCCTGAAGGGTGCACCTGAGCTGGCAGAGGTGCAGAAGGCAGCCGCTGATCTGCTGCAGGCGCGCACGCTGGTGGGCCACGGCCTGAGCAAGGACCTGCGCGTGCTCATGTTGAGCCACCCACGCAAGGCAATTCGCGACACAGCAAAGTGAGCTGTGCTGGGATGCTGTTGGGCCCAGTTCGGCGTACTGTGCTAGCGTGCAAATGACCAGTTTTGCCGTTGTGGACTACCTGCTCAGGTTGTGCTGTGTGATGTTCGATACGAAAACTGCATGCTGACTACCCTTTCTTCACACCACATCCTGAACCCTTTCCTGGTCACAGCAGAGGTGCCCTGCCTTTATGTCAGCACGCGCGGCAGGCACAAGCCGCGCCACCTTGCACCACCTGCTTATACTGTGTGACACACGTGGTTTTATGTACCGCAGGTACCTCCCGTTCATGTTCAGCAACGCCGGCAAGCGCAAGCCGCGTGCGCTGCGCCACCTGGCTTCACGATCAAAGCACACCTGCATACAAACAAACGGCATGTTTTTGCTTGCCACAGGTACCCTCCCTTCATGTTCAGCAAGGGTGGCAAGCGCAAGCCGCGTGCGCTGCGCCACCTGGCGCTGCAGGAGCTGGGGCTGGTCATCCAGGAGGGGGAGCACAGCTCGGTGGACGACGCACGCGCAGGTGAGGGTCGCAGTCTTAAAACATGCAGCAGCATGCTTAATAAGCAAGGGAGCGTACGCAGGAGGGGCAGAGCCCCTACATTGTGTGTGTTGGTGCTGATGCATGTGCCGTGTGACGTGGGGAAGACGCATGGACGTGACACTGTTTTGGCTGCCGCTTGCAACGACGGTGTTTGCTTGACAATGTTGCTGCGCACAGCGCTAGCAGCCTCCACCGCGTTTCTTTGCCAAAAAACACATGTTATCGCGCTGGGAACCGTCCCCTGCGCGGTGATGCATTTCATATCATGCGATGCCCTTGCTGCTAATGGAGCGCGGCATCCAGCAACAGGACCATTGTTTACTATCACGGCAACAGCGCATGCATAAAAGTCACATGCGGTCAACAAAACCAGCACCTACACGGTGTGCTGCTGTCTGGCGCATGTGCTGCCACCAACCATTCACACGCTTTGTTATGTGGTCTTCCCTCCCCTGCTGCTGCACTTGTTGCAGCGCTGTACCTGTACCAGAAGCACTCTGCGACGTGGGAGCGTGCACTGAAGACGCCGTCTGGCCTGAAGCAGCTGCCAACAGCCAACAGGACCGCCAGCAAGAAGAAGCGGGTGGAAAGCTACAGGCTGCGGGATGTGCAGGATGACCCCATGGCTGACCTGTGAACTTCCAAGTGTGAAGCCGTACAAGAGTGACGTGCTGCAGTAGCATGGCAACAGCCTCTACATACAGCAGATGCGTGTTCTCTCCTAGCTGTGCGTTATTTTCTAGCTGAGCTGCCCCTCACATGCAAGTATGGTTTCGCACTGTTTGATGAGTAGTGTGCTGCAGTACATGCCACTTGATGTAGGAGGGTGTGTCGCTGCTGCTGTGCTGGCGCTGACAGCATTGTGATCAGCAGACCTACACCGTGACCAGCATGTGATGTGTGCCATCGTCATGTAGAGTTGGTGCACGCCAGCTGGCAAGCAACACTGACAGTTGTACACAGTGCACTATGTGCATACCGTGTGCAGCACATGATCTGCTGCTGGCCCAGTGGGTGCAGAGCAGAAGGCAAAGCGTTTCCCCTCAACATGCGTGTGTATGCGGCTGCTATGCCGTCGTGCATGATAGCCAAGGATATCAGCACAAGCTGGCAAAACCAAATGTGCTGGTTTCTCGCCTGCTTGCGGTGGGAGGTGTTTCGAGAGCTGCTGCTAGTAGGCATGACTGCTGGTTCTCAGCATGATCATGATGCTGGTTCTCAGCAGCTGTTCCTGGTACATTGGCCTCATGTAATCAGTTCCTCCTTTGAATTGCGAATGTCAATACTATACTCCTGTTTGGAAACACTCGAAGTAGGCATCCTGCTTGGCAGGTGTGGCCCACAATTGCACCTTGCAAGGTCCCTGACTGCTGCAGCAGCTGCCAGAAGAATCTAAAGGCCCTTGCAGTCTCTGCTGAGACTGCTGCCAGGCAAGTCGCTCTAAAGTAATCGTTAAAGGCTGCTTGGGAAGCGCCGCCGAAGTTGAGCGGGTCACTCGTTTGGCTACACCCTGTACGGGAGGCTCCGGCAGCACTACGGGAGTGGCATGTACTGCCAGCAGATCACGGCGGCCGGAAACATTGTGAACTTTGCGAAGCTTCCAATAATTAGCCATTATATACTTGGATCGAGCATTGTCGATGCCAATCAGTCAAACACAAGCCAACAAACCACTTCCGTTTTTTGTAACTTGTTCCTTGACTGGTGTGCGCCCGGAGCAGTGGATATACCCATATACTGTCGCTCTCAGCACTGGTTCTGATCAACAAGCGACTTAATCATGTGTCCGCGCAGACTGTGAACCGTTTGATCACTTAGCAGAGATTAGCCAGGATGTGGGGGCCCAGTCGGGGCTTGCTGTTCCTCTGTAGTTGCCTGTTGATGGCAGCTTATGCCTCTAATGTCGCCGCATACGGTCCAGCAGCTGAGCACTGGGCCAGCAAGAGTGTATTGCACATCTTGACGGACAGGTTTGCACTGCCCGACTGCCCAAGCACACCTCGGCCCTGCAAAGATCTCGATAATGCTTGCGGAGGCACACATGTTGGCCTGCGCCAACGGCTGGACTACATCCAGGTACAAGCCCTGTAGGATCAAATGGTGCTGTTGCTGTGAGGCCGGGTGGGCTCGGGCGCTCACCAAGCATCCTGTGCGCAGGGCATGGGCTTCGATGCCGTATGGGTTAGCCCAGTAACATCACAGACTGGCGGTCCAGTGCGCGAGCTGCAGGATGGCTGGCACGGTGAGAGGATTGCGCAAGTTACTTTGACTCCGGCAGTTGCCTGCAGTGCAAGAGCCCAGTGGCATGCAATGGCACCTTGAACTTGTTTGTTGTGCTTCTTGTTGTGTTCAGCATCAATGCCACCCAGCAGTGCACCAAACATGTGATTAGGTGTTTTGTTGTTGCTGCTGCTGACCCTGCCTCCTGCTGCTGCTGTTGTTGTTTGTTGCTCCTGTTGCTGCTGCTGTTGCTGCTGCTGCTGCTGCAGGATACTGGCCCAAGGTGTGTAGCACAGCCATGCAGCAGCAGCAGCTGCCACACACTGCTGGCTCAGCAGTTGGCTTAAACACACATGCCTGGCTTGCACAACCTTGTGCATTCTCCTCAAATCTAAGAGGCTGTGCAGCACGCACAGCAGAACAAACAGTCTATTCTAGCCAGCATCTAGCTTTCAATGATGATTACTTATGGTTGCTTTATTTTGATGCTGTAGAACCTGTGGGACCTCAACTCCATGCTCGGCACACCCCAGGACTTTGCAGACTTGACCAAGGCCCTGCACGACAGAGGTGCGCTGCTGCAGCAGCATCAGCACCAACAGCAAAGCAGCAGCATGGCACGGAGCAGTTGCAACAGCTGTTGAAAGTTCCTTGTTGGTAGCCAATGCAGCAGTTGGTGGTTATGCGCAGCAACCTGTCTTGCAACCTGGCATTGCCTGGCAACAGGCACCATCTGCGTGTTGTTCAGCGCATACTACCTCATCTTCTTGCCAAGCTACAAGTTGCAGCATCACCAGCCATAATTGACAAGTGTGCTGCGTACGTATGTGTAGGCATGTGGGTGATGCTTGATATCGTGCCCAACCACGCTGGCTACTTTGCGCCTGAGACAATCCACGAGATGACCTTCACTAAGCCAGAGTACTACCACTCCTGCAGCCGTGAGTGCCTCAGTTCTAGTAACTGCTGTGCACAACGATCTTCATCTTGTAAGCAGTAATCAAAGAGTGCCTGCATGGTGTGAATGCACTAGTGCAGCCCCAACCTGTCATGCAGTACTTGAGCAAACCAACCTGCATCACTTGATCGTGCTGTTCATAGGTTCTGTAGAAACCCACGGCTGCTAAATTTTCTTCCTCCACTGCCGCCGCTGCTGCTGCTTCTTACATCGCGCAGGCTGCGAGCCAGACACCTGTAACATCCCCAACGACAACGATCAGTGGGGTGTGGAGAACTGCCGCGTGCAGGGTCTGCCTGATCTCAACCAGTCAGTGCCGTACGTCGCAGAGCAGCTGCACAAATGGGTAGAGTGGATCAGGGACGAGTACCAGATCGATGGATTCCGTGTGGATGCTGCCAAGCATATGCCCATGGTGAGAGGGTTGACCTCGAACATGTTACTTTGACCGACGGTCAAACTTGCTGCTAGTCGAGCTGTGATGCTGGTGTGTTTGCTGTGAATTTAGCATCCCTGCATGCCAGTAACATTGTCGTTCTGCTGTCTTTGACCAGCCCTGTATGGGCGCAACATGCACTCCTGCTGCCGGCAAATCCAAGCTCTATCAGCTGCTCCACTGGCAAGATCAGCTTGCCTCACCCCCAAACAACACATTTCCTGCTGTCTCGCCCTGCAGAAATTCATGCAAGACATGAAGCGTCATGCGCGCATCCTCACCATTGGAGAAGTGCTGGACATGGATTGGGAAAACGGCACCAGGCGCCTCGCCGCAATGGTCAACAACAACATGCTGCACTCGCAGCTGCAGTATGCGCTGTACGGCGCGTCAGCACGTGTCTTCTTGGGCCCTGACGGTGTGCACACCCACGAAGTTGCCAACACCACAATCCTTGCGGTAAGTCTAATATATTACTATTCAACGGTAGAGTACTGCGTGCGTTGGTGGCAGCGGTTTGCAGCTGGTTCCACGGCTGCGACTGCCACAGCGGCGTCGATCGTCCCTTGGGTGCTTGAATTCCCAGCTCTCCACACTTGTGTCAAAGGCATCTGTGCGTGTCACCTGCCAACACCACAAAGATGAGTCACTTATCATACAACCGCATCTGTTGCCTGTCCTCCTGTGTTTTGCTGTTGGTTTTGTCACCTGCCGGAAGCTGTGAACCTCATCTGCCTCACTGCGCCCACTCTCCTGCCCCGGAACTCACCTATTGCCTTGCTGTTGCTGTGGCGTACCCACTGGCCACTCGCAGAAAGCCGTGGACCTGGTGTTCCAGACGATGCCCCACCAGGTGAACATCCTGGGCAACTTCATGGACAACCACGACATGCCGCGCATGGCTGCCTACGAGGCGGCAAACGAGGACATCATCCTGTGAGTGCCTAGTTGTATCCTTGCTTGCGTAAGAAGGGGTGATTGCAGTTGCAGCAGTGATAATGTACGCCGCGCACGCCAGTGTACCAGGTGGCACATGAGGGCGTCTCTTTGGGATTGCCTGCTTCTTGATGCTAGCTAGCTGGCATAATAGCAACACATGCTGCGCAGCGTAATATACATGGCACACACCAGCCCATTGCACACATTTCTGCCGCCAACAGCACCCTTTTTGAACCCATGGGACCTGCGTCAAGCCTTTCTCACCCTTCTTTCCTGCTCCTCCTGTTCTGCAGCAACTCGCTGGTGTTCACCTTTTTTGTGCCCGGCATCCCCATCGTGTACTACGGCACTGAGGCGTTGAAGGACGTGCAGCGTGAGCCGCTGTGGGAGAAGTGGGACTACAACACATCTGCTCCCTTCTACGTCAACCTCAAGATGCTCAACTGGTGAGTGCGGTGCTTTGTTATGTTGGCGTAACAGCTAGCAATGTTTAGCTGCAAACCCACTTGTAAGTTGATTGCAACACCTCTGCGTCCTTCTACGTCAACCTCAAGATGCTCAACTGGTGAGTGCGGCAGTGTGGCATGTTGTTTGGTTGTGTTGGCATGACAGGGAGCCATGCTCAGCTGCAAACCTCCTGTAAGTGGGACTACAACACCTCTGCGCCCTTCTACGTGAACCTCAAGATGCTCGACTGGTGAGCGGCAGTTTGTTATCTAGGAGAAACAGGTAGCAATGGTTAGCTGCAGACCTACCTGCACCACCATCATCATCATCATCATTTCAACAATAGCAGCACCATCAGCCCAACATACCTGCACGTACCTACCTGTACTTGAACCTGGTGAGCGGTAGTCAACTGGTACTATTTGTTTGTTGCATATGAGCCAGCGATGCTTAGCTGTCAAGTTATGTACCTGAACTTCAAGTGCCTTACCAGTGGTGTTAGGAGGGGTCTTTGCATGGTGACTAACCCAACATGCGCTGCACCTGTGCCGCCAACTGCCACAGGTACCGCACCAACTTGAAGCTGTGGGAGCAAGACTATGAAACTGTCTATGTGGACGGTTTTGTGATGGCCTTCTCCCGCGGTGACTCAGCACTTGTGGTGCTCAGCGGACAGGTTGCAAAGGCACACCCAGAGGAGCTGCCCAGGATTGTGGCGCTTGCAAACCTGCCGCGCGGCATGCGCGGCAAGACACTGCGTAACATCTTCAACCCCAATGTGAGTGTCGCAGCTGCTGCTTTGAAAATCAGCAGTGTGCATGGAATCCAGCAGGATTACATCTTGCAATGAACTGCAGCAGATGGCGCATAGCCAGTGCAGGAACAAGTGTACATGAAGTGATGATGTGTACTGCCTTGCAGTCGTAGTGCTGACTTGTACTGCCTTTGTGCTGGTTTGTACTGCCCACAGGTCACGCTGACAGTCAACGCAGACGGCTCAGCAGACCTGAAGCTCGTGGACATTGCACCACTCGTGTTTGTTGAGGCCCCGCGTCCCGCGTCATTCTTCCTGCCCCCAGTGCCACGCAAGCTCCTGGTGAGTTGGCTAGGATGACAGCAGGGTTTGCAGCAGAGTTATTCAGTTTGGCTTGGTCAAGCTGTGCATATCTGATCTGCGCAGCTGCACGCTTGCTAGTCATGGACATCAGATCGACCATCTGTCCTACAACCTCAAACATTGGATTTCTGTACCAACTTCTCATCTTGTGTGCGGGATTGCCCTGCAGCTCCCAATGGATCAGCTGGTCCTGCTGGTCACTCTGCTCAGCATGGCCATTGTGTGCCTGTCAGTCTGGTGGGGCGTTATGAGGCCCCCTGCGGTTGTCCTCAAGGCCTGCAGCCGCATCACCAAGTGCTTCACATTCAGCTGCAGCAAGCCAGCTAGCCAGCCGGATGCAGATGCTAACACTGCAGATTCTGATGTAGCAAATGCAACAGCAGCAGCAGGCGTAGCAGCAGCAGCAGAGCTGCCAAACATTGACGATAAGCCGGCAAGTCCTACAAAGAGTCCAGCGAAGCGTCCTGGATCGCCAAGCAAGGTGGACAGCGCTGAAGATCTGCACAACACGTCTCTGCGTTGCATGGCGGTGAGTGGCGCTGCTGTAGCAAACTGTACACTGCAGCATGCTGCAAACTAGGCTGCATCTGTAGGGCAAGTACGCCGGCGTACAGGTTACAGAGCCTGCGCAAATTGATGAGCAGCTAGAGAGCGTTATCACGCTACCTGTGCTTGTGCATACAACTGACTGCCGTTTTTCTTGTCTGTTTGTGTTATCTATCCTGCAGGAGCTTGACAGTGAGGATGACAGCTCCGACTTCATCGCTGCAGTGCGCGAGACAAACAAGGTCTCCCCCCCACACCACCGCCGCACCGACACATGCAGCTCAGCATCTGCGCACTCCGTGACACCCCTATCAGAGAACAGCATCATGCACGTCGCAATGGAGTACACCATCCCAGAACTTGGTCTCGACGGCTTTGTCTTTGGAGGGTTAGGCAAAGTTGTGGACACCTTTGCGCGCGACTGGCCTGGCGATATGGTGCTGTGCGCGCCGCTGTATGCTGCTGCATACTCAGACCCGGCAGCTACTGCTCCCAAGTTCATCAACGGGCCGCCAGTGCTGCGCATGGATGTGCAAGTGGGGCACCAGGCACACCAGATTGAGGTGTTTGAGCTGTGCATCGCGGATGCAGCGCCCGGCAAGTCGCGCAGGTGAGCTGCTCTTAGGCAGGGTTGTGAAGCCGGCTGTTGTTAGTGCAGGGGCGTGGGGAGTGATGTGGGGTATCAGCGGGCGGCTGTGCTGATTGCTAGTGCATTGCATTGCGGCCTGGAACGTGCTCATATGTATACTTACTGCTGATTGAAGAACTGTGATTGGTGCCCTCTGTTGCCCCCTGCTTTTTGCCCCACGTCTGGTGTACAGGTATCTGCTGCTGCAGGCCAATGTGTTCCGCCACCGCAGCCGCTCAGACATCTACTCGTTTGCCAGCGAGCACGACATGATCACGTGGCTGTCAGTGGTCAACCAGGCAGTGGCAACCGTCATCATGAACTGGGGTGTGAGGCGCCTGCAGCTGCATGACTACCACGGTGCGCTGTCCCTGCAGTACCTGCCAAAGCACCTGCGACCTGAGGTGCTGTACATCGCACACAACGCGCACTACAACGGCGTCTTTGCGCTGCCAACCAAGCAGCGCCGCGCGTACCTCTACTCCATGTTCAACCTGAACCCTGCAGCTGTGGGCAAGTACACAGAGCACAAGTCGGCGTTTGACACGCTGCACAGCTTGCTGAGCCACATGGTGGAGGCGCAGAAGGGCGTTGGGTGCGCTGCTGTGTCGCCCAAGTACGCGTCAGAGATCCGCACACGCCTGAGCCCCTTCTGGCAGATTCCGCAGGGTGAGTTGCAAGCAATTGCTGAGCATCATCTGGCCTGGTGCCTGCTGCTGTTGTCTTGTGCGCTGTCTGACCAGATATGTCTTCCGTGCTTTGAGCAGCTACGTGCAAGCAGTGTGCAGAGCTAGCCTGTCCACTCTGTTCTAGGCCTGACCCGTTGCTGTACTGCACCTGCAACTGTCCTGCAGATGAGGTGGTGGGCATCCTGAACGCGATGGACCCAGCAGGCACATGGGCAGGTGCTGGCATATCCGCAGATGAGGCCATTCGCCGCAAGACCGAGGCCAAGCTCGCAGTCCAGCAGCGTATGGGCCTGGCAGTTGGCGAGCAGTACGAGCTGGCCATTTTCCTGGGCCGCTTGACGCACCAGAAGGGCGTCGATATCATCGCTCAGGCAGCTCCGCAGGTGCTGGCTCGCCACCCGAAGCTGCAGCTGCTGGTGCTCGGGCCCCTGGGTGACGTGGCAGGTGCAGAGGCACAGGAGAGCTTGGGCATGCTAGCCCTGGACTACCCCGGCAGGCTGGTGGCTCCTGCAAACCACTACGTGTCTGGAGACGAGAAGGAGCTGGTGCTGGCTGCTGCTGACTTCTGCCTGTGCCCATCCAGGTGAGCACACAACCAACTTGCATCTGGCTGAACTTGCAGCTATGTACTGCTTGCCCATTGTGCTAGCTTTTGCTGCTACTCCCCTGGTGCTGCCATGCTTAGAAATATCTTGTCTGTTTTGCAAAAGCAAGCTCCTCTGACTCATCTGCACCTGCACCATGTTTTGCCATCCAAACCTGAACCCCTTGCAGGTACGAGCCCTGTGGCCTGGTGGACATTGAGTTTGGCTGGTATGGCGGCCTCATCATCGGCAATGAGACAGGAGGCCTCGGCAAGATGCCTGGCTTCTACTTCCAAGCAGGTGAGCGGAACGCAGGGCCTGTTATGTACTAAACCCCATTCCTAAACCAGTAGATGCGCATGATCAGATCTGCAGTGGCCAGTGTGCGGGGTACAGTTCGACCAGCGCTAGGCTGGAGTGCAGCATCACTGTTGCAGCTGCATAACATGCGCGTACCAGCAGGCAGTCATGCAGCTTCCACACCTCAAACAACATAGGAAGCTCACTGCTGTAACCCTCGCGCCCTTCACTGCTGCTGCTGTTGCCTGTCTGTTGCTGCTGCAGCTGCCGCCACTGTGCCGCACCTGGCAGCCAAGCTCGCGTCAGCATTCAACGCAGCGCTCAGCACACCAGCAGACAAGCGCCGCAAACTCATCGCTGACGCACTCGCGCGGCGCTTTGTGGTGGACGATCAGATGCAGGCCTACCAAAAGATGTGGCGCAAGATTGATGCGGCCAGCGCGGCTGTCAGCGGCAGCAAGCAGCAGAACCGCGCAGCAGCTGGCTCGTCTGAGACAGACACCTACTTTGCGCAGTCCTGGCAGCGCCGCAACCTCAACCTTCAGGCTGCGCTCGTCGCATCAGCGCCACCGGCGGCTGGCACATGCAACGTGATGGTGACCAAGATCTCAGAGAGCGGCAGCAGCAGCAAGAGCAGCAGCGCCGGGTTGTTTAGCCAGCTGAGCAGCTCATTCATTCACAAGCCGCAGCAGCAGAAGAAGAAGGCGCAGCAGGATGAGGAGGTGACGCCGCGTCACGCGTTCAGCAACTACCTCATCATGCTGCTGCAGAGCATGAGCATGCTGCCGTCGCTGCTGCTGCTGGCGTACATGGTGCTGCAGCAGATCAGCAGGCAGACGTGGAGTACCTGCCCGCTGCGGCCTGATGATAAGGAGTGGCTGCCAATCCTCAACACGCTGGGAATGCGCGTGATCTGGCAGCTGATCCTCAGCACTGCTGCTGCACCCATCTGGACGTGGCTGGCCTTCAAGAAGACACCCAAGTGAGTGCTATGTGCTGCCTGATTGCTGCTAGGTCTGTTTATCAGCTGGTTAGCTGTTAGCTTGGAAGACTCCCATGGGAGTGCTGCCTAAATGCCACCGTACTTGTGAAATGTATGCTGATTAGCATAGGTGCTAGCTGGCAGCATGCCATAATACTCCGCAGATGTCTTGCTGCTATGCTCAGAGGCGATCTGCCAAGCCTGCAGCTGGTGCAATGCACTCCGACACTGACAATGTGCACTTCTGCTGCTGCCACCTGTCTCTCATTTCGCCTTGCAGGAGCTACGTGCTAATGGTGTGCTTCTCAACGCTGGCGTGCAGCCTGGTCGTGCTGCTGTCCTTCATCTGGCAGCAGGCCGCCAACACTGCGCTGCTGCTGGTGTCACCCTTTGCACTGGCTGGCGCACCGCTGGTGTCACTCGGCTTCATGGGCTGCAACCAGGAGCTCAGTGAGGTGAGTCACCCCCCTGTGGCAGTAATCACATAGCCTGATTATGCTTGGTCTGGCTGCCTGATTCTGTCACTTGCAACTTCCACCAGGTGTGTGAGGCTCAACGCTATGCTGCTGCTTATACACTGGTGCTGTCATGCATATGCATGGCCACTTGTGGTGATCGCTGCTTCTCACCACCATCTGTCTTGTGTATGCTTTGCCCGCAGGTTGGCTTCCACCTGATGATGGTCAGTGACGCATTCAAGTCCTTCCTGCTGGCCACCTGCGCAGCGCTCACTATCTTCTCCACAAGCCAAATGCCTTTCCTGGCAACCACCGCCGCCACAGCAGTCGTCCTCACTGCAATGGGCACGTGGATGTGCCTGCCTAACAGCCTGGCACCCGGCTACACACACCTGAAGCTCAACATGAAGTGGCGCGAGCAGCGTGTTGTCCTGTTCTCCGGCCCCAAGTCGCCACACCTGTCACTGCTGGCATCTGTGCTGGATATGGCTGGCTTGGCGGTGCTTGGTTACCTGCTGGTGACGCTGCGCAGTACTGCTGGTATGATTGCAGTGAACGGAGCCGCGTTCTCTGCCAGCATTGTCGGTATGTTCATCGCAGTTAACCTGCTGCAGAGCCGCAGCATGCAGCTGCACATTCAGAATGCGACACTGCTGCTGGCGGCGCTGCCAGGTGCTGCACTGTTCAAGGGGCTTGCTGCACTGCAGCTGGCACCGCAGTGGCAGCTGCTGCTGGTTGTTGCTGCAGTGCAGGTTGTGATGGGTGCGCGTGGGCCACTCAATGGTCTGCTGGCAATGATGACGCTGCCAAGCAGGGAGGCAGTTGCATTGTGGCAGTTGGCAGGAGTAATCCTGTGCAACGGTGCGCTGCTGATTACTATCCTTGTGGCTGGTACGCTGAAGCTTGCTGCTGCTCAGCTGGTTACACCGCTGCTGATGGCACTTGGGTTCATTGAGGGTGCAAGGTTGCTGTGCAGCATTGGTCTGTTCAGGATGCACCCGAAGGAGAACCTGTGCGCGCTGTAGAGCGGCTGCAGTCTGGAAGTTCACTGTGGACTGGCAATGTGAAGTTGAAGTTCACTGTGAAGTTGGCAGTGGGAGGTTCATTGTGAAGTTGTGTGTTGGGTACCCGGCAGCTAGGTATTGGAGGTGTTGCTGGTGGAGTGCAGTGACAGAAGCATGTTGATGCGCTGCTGCTCGGTGTGTGCATGCAACCGGCCACATGATTTGATGGAAGTTGGCAAGGCTGCAGTCTCTGCTGGTGACGTGTTATATGCTGGGTTGATGTATATGGTTTGTCTGACCGTGGGCAGATGGCCAGCACTATGCAGCTGCATTTGTGCATGCGCAGCTGTGCTATCCCTCCTTTCCTGTGCAGCCTTCGCGCAGTATGCTCGCAAACACATTTCAGGGGTTAGCAGCAGGGTAGCCCCCTGCAGTCAAGGGGTATGAGATGTGCAGCAATCTGGGGTTCAGATCATTAGATCATTAGGTAGTGAACATGCAGCAGCAGCGGACTGGAAACACTGCTGTTGTTTGATGGCGATGTGCCATACATGCATGCACTTACATACATACATACATGCAGCACTTGTTACTGGCACCTGCGGCTGCGTTGCAGCTGTGCCTTCTGTGTGCATAATGTGCACTTGGGCCTGTAGTAGTTTCTGTAGTGAAGGCGGTGGGTTTGCTTGCGAATACAATGCTGTTGCAATCTGTGTCGTGCATAATGGGTGATGCATCTGCCATAATGAACAGCTGTGTTTACTGTGGTTGCACCGCTAGTGTCGACCGTGTGTTCTGGTGTGCTGTGCCGTGTTGTCGACTGCTGTTCTGTGCAGTAGCAGGCTGCTCAAACCAACAGCCGCAACGGTAGTGGCACGTTGCCAAGGATAGGCAGCGCAGTTGCGGGCTGCGGCGAGTAACGTGCGGCACGTTGTGAATCAGTGTATGCACTGCCGCAGTGTAGGCTACGCAGTCTAGTATGAGAGATGTGACCGCAAGATTTGGCTCAGCTTCTGGCAGGCCCTGTTGGGCTGTGTGTTGATGTCGTTGCCAGAATCACCCCTGAATGGTGCTGCACACCAGTGTCAGGAGTGCGTGTGTCTACACAGTCGTTCTGCGAGTGCTTTTGCCCAACATAACTCTCCAGCAGCCTCGAGCATGGTGTTGCCTGTGCAACCTCTCACTCCTGGAGCTTGCTGATAAGTGATGGGAGGCACTGCATTTGTCTGTCGCTGGTTTTGAACTGCGCAATGCAATGCCAACGGGCAGTAGGTGCAGCACCCGCCAGTGCAGTGCTGCCCGTACAGCTGCTGGCTGAGGTGTGCCTTCACTCAATGCCCTTACTTACTGCACTGTAGTGTTGTGACAGTTGCGGCAGTTTACCTTTGTCCGGAGATCTTAGATATGATATCCCTCAGGATTGGGGCCTCGCAAGTGCATCCCACTGGTGTACAACGACTAGAACTCATACATGCCAAGGCATGTCAGACCATCTGACTGGCTAGTGACTAGTGGTGGCGTTTATACATTATCAGATCGTGTCCAGTGTCATGATCTACTGTTGGACTCAGCAGCTGCTTACTGGCTGGCAGATCCGCATGCTGCCTCCCATCATTGATTGGTTTTATTTGATTCATCCTTGCATCTTCCTCTTTACAGCTGTAACAAGTACAAATGCACACAACAAAATGATTGGCATTGAAGGCTGGAGCTGAGGAAAGGCGCGGCGGCAACGTTATACCGCCATCAAGACAGTACCAAACAAAAAAACGGCCCAGTACGGACGGGGTCCTGAACGTACTACGGGCCGTGGCAGTCAAGGCAGCCTGCTATCTCCAAGTGAAACCACGCCGAAGCAAAGCAAGGTAAAACAAGATATGACTTCATGTGACACTCAGCATGCTGTCTGTGACAGCAGCTGGCAACAACCCGGCCGTGTGCCGGTGCCACTAGCCAGGCTAGTAGCTGCTGGCACCCACCATTATTGCGCCTGCAACCACTAAACTGCAACGTATCATACATCATGACACCGCATTGCATCCGCCTGGAATACGGCCCACTGGACAGCTGATTTGACAGATGCAAACGTATGCCGTTACTAACAGTCACTTTTGACTAGTCAGAGTAGTCAATCAAGTCACAGTAATGGGCGCAGTCACGGCGGCCCCGATCGTTGGCGATGTGGTTATGGATGCGGCGCATGCAGTCCTTGAACAGCGCGGCGCCCATCCCTGGCAATTCCAGCACGCTTTGGTTCTCTTGCAGAAGAACCAGCTGGTCATACGCAATGCGATCAAGCTGAACCTTTGCTCGCAGCTGCTCCCAGTGCTGTAGCCGTTCAGGACTGCCTTCAACCCAGGCAGCTGCAAGCACCAGGCCTAAGTACATGCAGACGTGGCGATGGTCCACGACAAGCTCTAGTTTCAAAATCCCCCACTGCTTGACAACATCAGGCTGGTGCCAAATCTGCCCCACAAGCCGTGCTGCGTGCTGGGCAAAGATCGCTCGCAGCTCGGCTGGCGGTGTCCCCTAATGCTGCTGCCTGAGGCATCAGCAGCTTGAGATCCTCGATTGTGAGTTTGGTCTGCTGCGCAAGAGCCTGCAGGTTGGTCAACGCCGACTGGACTTGGTACTGGTTTGCCAGCTGGTACAGGGCAATCACCTGTGAGCAAATTTCAAGCATACACGCCCAGTGACAGCAGCAGAAGCAGCAGCATGAGGTATGTCATGACGAGTATGTTGCATACGCCGTATGACTGATGGCCTCAGTCGCACATAATGCAGTGACAGCGCAGGTGCGGGATCCTTTTGCAATCTGCCATTGCATGCTGCTACTGGCAGGTTTGCCGTTCACTGAGCAGTGTACTGATATCCGGCACTAGCCCCCGCGGGCGAATTTTCCATATATGTGGGGTGGCCAAATTTGGGGGGGAAGGGAGGGGGTAGGTGCCAGGCGCCGCAGGCGCCTGGTGCCATTTTCAGGCCCCGAAGGGGGGAAACTGCCAGTTTTGTGCGGTGGCGCCAGTTCGCCAGTGGCTGCAAGACGCGTCTTTTTGGCCCAAGGGCACATCATGGTTACAGAGCTGAGCCAACGGTAAGCTCAAAGCGCAATGCTAGTGCATCAGCTGTGTGCGCTGTTACACCGGCCATACACAGAAACACCACACTGCAAACGTCCTAGATCATAATCTGCAGACACTCGCACCATATTCGGCTGAACTCAGTTGAACTGCAAGTACTATAGTTCTCATGGCTTGCACAGCATGTCATGCACATTGTGCATGGCGCGAACATCAGATCACAGTGGCCTCACAATCATTGAAGCCATCCCAAAAACGAACAGATGTTGCAGGTACTGCAGCCTTGTACACCCTGATCGCAGACCACATGTCAACATGTGCCATTCGGAATTATGACATCCACAGCCAAAGCAATGCTGATTGGCCTAAGCAGTTCACGCATTTGGCTGCGTGCAGGTGCCATTTTCACTGCACGGGGCACCGCGCAGCACTGCTGCAACTGAGTTTCCTGACTCCCATATGCGAAGTATGCAGTCCATTGTGTAAGTTGTGTGAGTCACTCAATCGGAGCGATGACCACAGTGCCAACTCTTCTGCCCCTCACTTGTTCTAACAATGGCAGCATTGCTGCTGTATGTGCAGCCTCTTGTTCACATCCTGTGCTGCTCAGGCAAGTGCTGCTTGCCACCTGCACTGCGGCTGTCTGCAGCTGCAACACTTACAGCAACGCGTGGTATTGAGTTGCTGATGCGTGTTCGAATGGGCTGTCTTTGTGTGCATGAGCGTACCAGTCGTTATGGTGGCAGCAGAGCTGATTCTAACACAGCATGTCCTGCTTGTGGTCAAGGTGTTGAGTCTTTGTCACATCTGATGCTCGATTGTCCCGCTACTTCTGCCTCAGAGGGATACTATGCTTGATGAAATTCGGTCTGTTTTGCGGATGTTGCTGGCGGCGCTGAAAAATTGCGCAATGTATTGTCGTTGATGATGCATCCACCAAGTTGCCTTTGCCTCTGATGATATTTGGGGTAGTGTTCGAGTGATAATCTAGGGATATTGCTGAGTATCTTGTCCGCTTGGGATGTGCGTAATATTTGCAAACACAAATGGAGCAGTGCTCCCTCTTTCTTCCGCTCCTGAGGGGCGCGGGGCCGATGGCGTTGATGCTATGGCTTAATGGGTAACATGATGATGATGATGAGCACCTGCTGCACTCGCTGCAAGCCCTGCCATCGACCCCAGCAGCGTGCCAAGCGGCATCTGCTCGTGTGCAACCGCCAGCCGTGCTGTGGCTGCTGCTGCATCATACCCAGTCATGTGTGCCTGATCAACGATGGCTGCAGCTGCTCATGCAAATGCCACCGCTGGCCTGGCAACAGCGGAGCAGCAGCAAGTATTCCTGCCGCAGGCACACTTGTGTTGGCATCTGCAGCATCCGCGACAGCTGGCAGAGATGACTGTGCTGCTTCAACACTGCTGCCAGCAGTTGCTGCTGCATTGCAACTGCAAGCTGCATCGAGTTGCTCACACCAGTAGCTGCTGCTTCATCTGCATACACGGGCAGACAGGGTTCAGCGCCGCCTACTGCCCTGCGCGCTCACTTGGTGGTGTTCTGAGCTCATCACTGCTGCTGCTGCTGATGCCTAGGTGGGCACGGCGGCACCAGCAGTAGCAGCAGCAGCAACAGCAGCAGCAGATTTTCAACTTGTCAATGCTGTGCTGCTCTTGCTTCCGCTGCTGCCTCCTGCACCGGTGTGGCTGCTGCAGGGGGTGCTTCAATCATTGCGTTCAAGTCTGCAGGAGGAAATAGTATAAGGAGCAGAAGGGTGCAGCATAACTCAGTGTGGCAGCAGTTGATTGTGTAGGGCTATGCATGATGGGTATGGGGGACTCGCACACCTGGCTGTTGACGCAAATAATTGGTTCACCACTCCATCTGCAATCAACTATCATAGCTGCCATGATAGCAGCCTGCCATGCTGCTGTAGTGAGTGACTCACCATCACACTCAGTGTTTGCAACGTGCATGTCATTGCTTCTGCCGGCAGCAGCAGCAACAGAAGCAGCTCTACCACCACCACCAGCAGCAGAAGCCTGCATGCCCTTCTGCTGTTCCTGCAACAATGCTCCTCCCTGCTGCTGCAGCAGCAGTCTGGCAGCTGCTGCTGTCCCTGCAATGCCTCCAACAGTTCCTGCTGTCGCTGCTGCCACATGCAGTTTCACGTGTACTAGAGCGCACACAGCTCTCGCATCATGGCAGCCTGACACTCCAGCTGGTGTAGGCTGTCGCAGAGGATTTGTTTCTCTTGCTCAGCATGGTGCCACTTTTATGTGCTTTCATCCGCTCATGCAGCAGTTGCAGTTGCTGCAGCACGGCGAGCAGCTGCTAATGGTTTTGCCGCATTGCTGCCTCCAGACTCTGAATACAGGCAGATGCCCATACTGCTCATGACCAGCAGACTGCTGCTGCTGCTGCTGCACCTGCTCATCAGCTGCCTGTGGTTCTGCCCCTGCTGCTGCCAGCTGCTAGTAAAGGGCTGCTTCTCCTGCGGCTGCGGCTGCTGGGTCCTGGCTGTGCAGGAGCATTGCTTGCAAACCCCTTTCAGTATGCTATGCACAGATGCGCCTGATGCTATCAGTCTTCGGCTTCCTGTGCGCCTTCTTGCCACACATGTACAAAGGACAGCAGATTTGTGTGTTGCAGCGGTCGAAGGTAGACCTGAGGGTCGCAGGCGACTGAAACAATGTTCATAGTATGAAGTGTGACCGGACGAAGGCTGTTCAGTGCCCTTGTCGATAGAGGCATAGACTTCAGTCGTGGGATTGGGCAGCTAATAGATGAAGTTGGTGTGCTGTTCTGAGTCAAGCGGTGCCTGTGGTTCATCACTTGAAATTTTTTGCACAACTAACTTGCTTTGTCCGCAGCATAATAGAGTACGTGCGCGATGTATTCAGCAACCCCGCGTGGCATTGCCGCACTCTTGCAAAACAAGAGAGTCAAGGCATGGAGGCCAGCTAAAAATGTAGATATGTTCCTGAAAGAAACACTCTGTGTGCGGATCAAAGGCGGTAGGTTCTCTACATGACACAGTTGTAATTGCCCTCAAACACGGTGATTTGGCAGCATCGCGATCGCCCGTTTCAACATACCAGATTTGTACTACAGTAAAATTTAGACGTATCAATGCACTGCACAGCTCAACAGAGAGCGTGTACGTAATGTTATTGTAATTGCCGTGGTGCGAGAAAGTGGGCTTTCTCTTGCCTGCACCAACGGCGCCTAAAAGATCATCGATTATGCAGAACATCTTTGTTAGAGCTATGCGCAAGTAACCGACGGGTGCGAGGGGTTGTAGTGGAAGAACTTGTAATTGGTCTGTAAGTGACATCCCACAGGTACCCAAGCCCCCGCGCATAGCGGTTGTGTTGCTGTGCCAGAAGCATAGCAGCAGCAGCGGCAGCAGCGCACCTGCTGCATGGGCACCTGCACTTCAATGCCGTACATGTGGCGCAGCAGCAGCTTCACTATGGCAGGTTCTGCATCCTTGATGACCAGTTTGCCGCTGGTTGCCTCCAGCATGTCGCTGCTCACAAACATGGCCCTGAACACTGCACTTGCTGCACTGAGTGCAAACTTGTGGCAAGATATGGCCCTGCCATCCGCGCCTATGACCACCTCGCAGTCACTGAAGTCCTCAGAGTCAAAAAAGCTTGCAGCATTGCTGTTGCAGGGAGGTACGGTAAGCGTTTGCTCCACATCTGCTGCTTTGCTGTTGTTGCTGCTGTCGTGAGTCGTGGTCATGCTGGTAAAGAGGGAGAAGAAAGGGCGAGTGCGGACGAAAGAAGCTTCGCCAGTTGCGCAGACGGTCGAGACTTCTGGACTGCTCGAAGCATTTACGAGCAAACCCACCGGTATACGTGATTTGAAACTCCTTGCCACGCTCTACTTCAACGGGCGATGAAATATTTTTGTATCACATTGACAATGTGTACTTCAACACAGACATCGTGGTCCTGGTGCTGCTCTAGAGATATTTGCACCCGGCCCGGCCCGGCACCAGCCCAGGCACACGCCAGATAGGCGGACCTCCCCTGATTTTGTCGTACTGTAGCTGCAAAACGGTAAGGAGGCTGTAAGCTTATGGAATTGCCCCGCTAATGTGCAGAGCCCCAACATAAGCGCGGCAACATGACACAAGTGTCACACAAGTACATACAAGCACAGGCGGCACCGTAAACGTTACTGTGCTTTGTCGTCTGTTCAATAGCAGAGGAAGACGTCCAAGCCAAATGCCTGATAGTGACAAGCAGCATCTCCACAGAGGTGCCCCAGCTGCTAGCCCTACTACTGAGATATCATGCATGCACTGCATTGAATAGGATTCCAGAAACCAAAGATGCAAGACAACGCAGCAAAATGCAGCACTCACATGTCGACAGTCTAGATGACGCCCCGCCATGCTAAATATGCCTGAACTTCACTTGCACTGCAGGCTGCCCCAGCTGGAGTGCAATGGCGCAAGAGATGCCAATCCCACCATCATCACATCACCCATTCAATTCATAGCATCAACGCCATTGGCCCCATGCCTCACCAGGGCGGAAAGAAAAAACGGAGCATTGCTCCCACATCAGGTCTTTGACCAAACGGTGTTTCATTCATGTAACACTGTTATAACACCGCAACATATACACATACTAGCATAAAGGCGATTAGAAAGAGACACACATTGAACTACAGCACCGTCCAACCAGCACATGCGCATCCTGAGGCAACGACTAGTTGAACAGATTCAGCCCGAACACAGAGGGTGGCCGAGGCGGCAGGTTTGTGGTGTCTGCATGGCGCTCGTCATGCGGCGCAGGCACTCCTGAAACAGCGCGGCTGCTAGGCCAGGCACCGCCAGCACCTCCTGGCGTTCTTTCAAACTACAGAGCTCCGCAAATTGCAGCTTCTGCAGCTGCAGCTCTGGCTGTAGTTCCGGCCAGTGTGACAGCCGCTGAGGGCACCCAGCTGTCCATGCAGCAGCGAGCTCTAGCGCCTGATAGCTCGAGACAGCTCTGTGCCGCATCACTCCCTGCACTTCCAGTAGGCCCCACTGCTGCACGCACTGCGGCTGCTCCGTAATCATCTCTATGATGGCGTCGATGTGCTTAGCTGCGTGGTGTGCTAGCAATACACGCAGCGTCTTAGCTGCGTCGCCCAGCGCTGCTGCTTTGGGTATCAGGGCTGTGATGCTGTCAACACTGAAGGTTGCCTTGTGCACGGCTTTGACGATGCCTGCCTGTGCTGACTTGACCTGATACTGGTCAGCGAGTTGGTACAGTGCTGGCACCTGTGACGATCAACGCGATGACGCAGAGTGCAGGTGTCAGGCATTTGCCGATGCAGTTGGCAGCTGTTGCTTCTGCACAGGGCAGCTCTTTGCATAGGCAGCGTACTGCTTTGAGGTGCGCTGCTGTTGTTGCGCTGGCACAGGGGGCTATGAATGCTGTACCTGCTGTGGGCAAGGTGTGTGTGAACAGCAGGATGTTCTAACTTTTGTGTGCTGCTGCACTTGCTGATGCTGATCATAGATCTGCCCAGCAGATGGCCATTGAGTACTCACCTTATCCACCAGCACCCCCACTTCCAAGCCGAACATGTGACGTATGCTACTTCCAGTGTGCTGCTGCGCTTGCTGATGCTGATCATAGATCTGGTCAGCAGATTAGGTGACTCACCTGGTGCATGGGCACCCCCACTTCCAAGCCCTACATGTGACTCAGCAGCTTGTCTACCACAGCAGGGTCTGCATCCTGAATCACCACCTTGCTGCTGTTTGCTTCCAGCATGTCACAGCTGACAAACATCGCCTTGAAGCAGTCGCTTGCAGAGCACAGCACAACCTTGTGGCATGGCCGGATCCTGCCGTCCAGGTGAGTCACTACCTGGCAGTCGCTGAGCTCTTGGCAGTTATGAAAGCTTGCAGCATTGCTGTTGCAGGGTGGAAGGATTAACTCTGGCTCGAATGCTGTCAAGCTCATGGTGCTGGCTGTAGATGTGCAATGCACGCGCTGCAGGCGTTGATGGTAATGGAAATCCAGAATGTGCTGTCAGAGACGATGCTTTGGCTGATCGCAGGGCTGGTGTTCAAGGGTCGAGTGATTTAAACCCGCTGCTAGCTAGTTACACGTGCTGTGTGCTGCGCCTGAGATGCTTTCGCTCTGTGCGTACCTTGAGCACCGTTTTAGCTGTCTGAATAGATGAGTGTTCCTGTGTTGACGCCAAGATCGTGCAGTCACTATGACAGGTGCCATAACAGGAACAGCACCTGCCTGTCCGTCCAGAAGTTGAAGGCTGGTACGCCCTTACAAGCCGAACGCCATACATTGCAAAGATTAAAGTTATTCGTTCCTTTTTTCTGTACCATCTTTTCACCCCAGTGGCTACCAGATATTACGAACAGCTTCTTGCAATGCCCGGCAGCACTCGCTCAACATAACCAAGCACCACAATAGCTATATACATATGTGACCGGTGGCTGCATCTACACAAGACGATTGTGTCCGGGATGCGGCACTTTCGGTGTGCTTCACCACTGGTGCTGCTGGCACTCGTGTTGCATGCATGGCCAGCAGCCTGTGACTTTCGTCTTGGGCTATTGAAGCCCCCTTCTGGAGCTGCTTGGGCGATCACCCTTAGAGAAGAGGTCTACAGCATAGTGCCACAGTTTGTCAGGCCAGGTGACAACACGGCTCGGTCACAGAGCCAAGTCAGGCCGTCAGAATCAGCGATATATGCAGAAACACGGCCACCACTGCCCCCATCGAGCAGAACACGGCTGTGCTTGCGATCGCTGGCGCCAGCAGCAGCAGCATGTGCAGCAGGCAAGCCAGCTCCAGCAGCAGATGCGCCACAAGCGACAGACCCTGGATCCATCCTCTTCAACCCAGCAGACGGGTTTCCGATTGGTCCTTGCATGGAGCTGGCAGCTGATGGCAGCAGTGCGCTGCTGACAGTGTTCAAGCCCCGTCCTGCAAGCTGCTTCCCTGGCGCTGGCTACTGCACGGACATCACCAACACATGGCAGCTGTTTGCAAGCAAAGGACGGGATGGAAAGCAGCAGTTCACACTACGGATAGTGCGAGAGCGGTCAACATATCAAGACACAGACAGCAGCCTGAGCACATGGGCTGCAGAGCTACCCCTGACGCTTACAGCAGGCACTCTCAGGGTGTCATCAGATGCAGTAGCAGCCGCAGCAGACCCAGAAGCAGTGTCCTGCATCGCGTGCGGTGGCAAAGTGGCTGCGCTGGCCAACATTGCCAGCAGCAGCAACTGCCTGCGCTGCCCAATCCGCAGCAGCAAGGCACAAGAGGCATTGGTGCCACTGGGAGCAGCTGCAGCAAGCTGGAGGTGCATACCAGGCATGCCTAAACTGTTTGAAACTGTAGCTGTGCGCATGGGGCTGGGCGGGCACCCGGAGTGTGCTTCGACAAATGGCAAGACGTGCTTGCGGAATCTGCCAGGTGCAGGCAGCTGCCAAGCCATGCTGCCGCAGCTCAACAGCGGGAAAGTAGCACTGCAGCCACTGGCGTGCGGTGCAGCGCATGCGCTCAAGTGGCCACGGGACACTGGATACAGCACACCTGGACACTGGTGCAACATTGCAAGGGAGTGGTTCCAGGACCTGCAGCCAACTGTGTTGGGAAAGTGTGTGATGAAGCCTTGAGCACCGGGGAGTAGGGCTAAGTGTTTAGCAAAGCCTATGCAACCAGCTGTGCACTGAACTCTGCTGTGTGGTGATGTGCACATATGCTGGAGAGTCTTGCATTGTTCTTGCATAGGCATTCATCACAGTTTTGACAACCAGCAATTGCTATTCTTGTGTCTGGTGACCGCTGCAGCTCCCAACCTGCTGTGGTGCATAGGCACTGGCACTTTAACCGTACAGCTGATGAGCTGCAAGTCTGCATTGTTGACATATGATACGGTCTTGAGCTGCACACCTGCTACCTGGTGTTTCACAGCTCAACCAGGTGTGGGACATGACTGACTCATAGGTTTGCATGTCTCGCATGTCGAGAGTGTCATGTATTCCTATGCATGCATAACCCATCACAACTGTACAATGCCAAATCTACAAATACAGTTGGTTGGCACAAGTTGTGACGCATTTACTGCTGCTAGGTAGCGCATGTGCATTGACACTTATCTGCAGGAAGCGCATGTGTGCCGCCAAATGTGTGGATTGCCCTCAGAGCAGCACGAATTGGGCGTTGTTGGCACCATGGTATGTGTAGGTCCTCACTGGCTGGTTGTGATATGAAATGGGCTGGCAGACATTGTTTTTCTGTGCTGCAGTTGCAGATTAAGTGACATCTTAGCTATTGTTCAGGCTGCTTCAAGCAGTGGTGATGTTTTTGCATGCCTGCTTGTATTGTGCGGGTCGCCCGCGATGCTGATTGTCATCCATGGACCTTTGCCTTGAATGTGTGTTGCAAAGAAGCTGCTGCAAAGGTGTTTATCGGCGTGGAGTTTGCTGTCAAGGGGCTTCGTGACCCGTGTCATTGGAGTCAAGCAGGAGCAGCCCGATTTTTACAAATTGGCACTGTTCAACGCTTGCCAAGCGTGGTGACCAAGCGCTGGCAGGGTGTGTCAGCTGTGGCCAATCCGTGCAGTGAATTGCCTCTGGGCAACCAATCATGGCGCGTAATGGTAGCTTTACTCCAGTCGCTGCCTGATTGTGTTGAGGTGGGCCGGTTTGGCCATGTTCTGGCAAGTCATGCACTGTGCATCAGGCAAACATTGAAGTTTGCTTCTGACAGCTTGACCAAGCCCTGGTGGAATGACCCAACTGACACCGCTGTTTGTGGCAAGCTTCTTCAATGTCATTGCACTGTGTCCTGTGTAAAGATCTCGTTGCAATTTGAACTCCTGCAGGGGTCAAGGCTCGACTGGCATCTTGACCGCCACATGCCGTGTTCTCAACATCGACAGTCGGGGGAGCCCTCGTCGCTTCCGTCCTTGGGTTTATAGTTTGAGCAGTGTAAGATCATCTAAACTGCGACCCCAGCACCGTCAGACTCTTGAGAACTTCAATTCGTCTGTCTACACACTGCCAGCGATCCTGACTCTGTTGTCACCAGGCTGAGCTCGTCTACAAAGAGATTTTTGCCCCTCTAGCTCTAAAAGGACCAGGTGTGGGCTATGTTGATGGGCTCGGCAGCAGCAGTCCGGAGCTGGAGAGCATTTGAATGATCCATCTGGTTGGTGTTGGCCTTGGAGTCCTTATATTTGCTGCTTTCATCTACCTAAGGTGAATATGACCTGAGCTGCACCTGCAGCAGGGCAGTATAGCCTGGGTACCTCGGCCTGAGAGCTAGGCCATGGTATCCTTGCAGTGCAACAACTTACGCATTTGATGAAAATGTGATTCCGTTGATCATCACTCGGATCCACGTAGGCACTCGCAGCACGTCCAGCCCGAGCAGCAGTAGCAGCAGCAGTAGCACACAATCACAGCATGCAGCTGCATAGAGCGCTGTGTGCAAGTAGCATGCCGCCAGGTCAAGACGCCTCAATAGTGCTGTATTTTCAGTGCTGCACGTCAACACAGCAGATGTAGCCGGCACACACTTGTGCTTCTTTGATGGGGGTGTTCAACAGCAGCTGATCCTGCAAGCACCTAGGCCTTCCAGCAACAGCGCATGCCATCGAAGTAACGTCTGCTTGCCTTCTCTCTTGCAAGCTTCTGTTACTGTCTATGCTGCTACTGTGCTAGCATCAACGATACACACTTGCGTCCACATCGATTCACATCTGCTCGACTGCTGTTGTGTCCTGCAGTGTTGCTGGCTTGTGGCGCGATTCCCAGGAGCTGCAGCAGCACTCATTTGCTGCTAGGACCTCCTTAGAGGGGGAGCCTTGGTGGGAGCGTGCAGCAATCGCCAGACGGATGTCCATAGATGAGGGGCTATGCAGAATCTGCAGCAAGCCCACCCTTACGCACTGCAGCAGGTGCAAGTCAGTCAAGTACTGGTGAGCATGCTACTGCGTCAGCAGCAGCTGCTGCTGCTGCTGCTTGTGACAAGGATCTGTGCACGCATGCAACTTGCAGGAAGCAGTGGCATGGTGTAGCATGCAGAGGAGCTGCAAGAGTGCTCAGCAGCAGCGTTAGCGAGCATGCATGGGGCAGCAGAGCATGCAGTGTGCAGCAGCCGGTGAGGTAAGGATTGTAACTGTCAACAGCTGGACAACACGCTGCATGTGCTTTGCCTTCCATACAGTGCTGCCACAGCAACACCTTTCTAGCAGCGCTGAGGTGTCTGGCTGCTCATAATCCGTGTCGCCTGCTTGTATGACGTGCCTGTTTGATGTTTCTTGTCTGTCCTGCAGCTCAATAGCATGTCAACGCAAGGACTGGGGCTCGAACCACAAGTTCGAATGTGACAACCTTCAGAAGCTCGCAGCAGCACATGCAGCAGCACCCGCAGCAGCACCCTGCAACAGCAACGGCCATCCTGCAAGCAGCAGCACCCTCTGCAAGCCACCCCCACCAGACCCAAACGAAGACGCACCAGTACCCCGGCAGGTGCTGTTCTCATATCAGCACTACGTGCAGCTATGCCACAACAGGACCAGCTGCAGGAAGCAGCCGATTGGGTTGACCAACCATGGCAACAACTGCTACGCGAATTCGGCGCTGCAGTGCCTGCTGGCCAGCAAGCCGCTGCGTGCGTATTTGGACCAGGGGCTGCACAGCAGGGACTGCAACAAGCCAGGCAATGAGTGGTGCCTGCTGTGCCAGCTGCAGGTGCGTTATGGCTCTGGTACCAGTTGCAGCACTAGGGTCAGCAGCAGTGGGTTGACAGCCTTGAAAACAGGCAGCCAGGGCTTGCACAGCAGGGATTGCAACAAGCCGGGCAATGAGTGGTGCTTGCTGTGCCAGCTGCAGGCGTGTGCGAGAAGGCAGCGCAGTTGTGTTTGGGCAGGCTGCAGCAGCTACTATTGCAGCAGCTCCATGTGCACCTGCAACGTGTACTCAAAGAAGCAGGTGCACTAGCAGGGTGCCACACACGCTGCGTCGCTGCGCAGACGTTCATCTGCTGCAGCAGAAGCAGCAGGATTTGCCAGCGCTGCTGTTACATCCCGCACCACATTACACATCACACTGATTCAAACGCCCTTGCAGGTGCTGTGCAAGCGTATGGCTGACGCCTCAACAGGCAGCGAAGTGTCAGTGCGGCCCATTTTGAGCCACCTGCGGCGCTTTGCCAAGACGCTGAGCTACGGGCGGCAGGAGGACGCGCACGAGTTCTTCTACAGCCTGCTCAACACCATGGAGGCGATTCAGCTGACAAATTACGGTGGCAAGGAGCGCTTTGACATGAGGTGAGCCACGATTCAGGGATTGATAATGTGCTGCTTGCTTTGTGACTTGCTCCCTTCCTTGTGTCTTGCTTGGAGGGAGGGTGTGTTGTGTGTTACTGAAAAGGGTGTACGTGTGCATGTGCTTGCTGTGGGGTTTGGTTTAGCACATAGCACCAGTCAGCACGAGTTCTTCTACAGCCTGCTCAACACCATGGAGGCGATACAGCTGACAAATTACGGCGGCAAGGAGCACTTTGACATGAGGTGGATGCGCTAGCTGCCAACAATTTTATCACTGCTTGTGCAAGTTAGACGCCTTGCACATGCCCGCAGTTTTGGCATGCTGTAAGCTGAATGCCTGCTGTTTATGCTGTTGCCTTTGCACTTGTGCTGTGCTGCTGCAGGACGCAGGAGACCACGTTGGTGCACCACGTGTTTGGAGGCTACCTGCGCAGCCAGGTGGGCGGCAGCAGCAGCATCACAGTGCAACAGCGTCAACACTGGCGCTGGCCCCTGCGACTGTGCTTGCTGTACTTGCTGCGTGCTTGCACGTCCGTCCTGCTTGCAGCAGATGGTACTCTGTGCAAGCGGCAACTTGCACCCAGCGCATGCTAGCTGCACTGCATCCAATGCATGTGCTCTCACATTCGGCTCTGCCACAAGCATCCTTTGTACTGACGGCTGTCATGTTGACCCCTGACGTCTGTTCTTACTGCTTGTTTGTATGGTGAATCGCAACCACCCCCCGCATGCTAGCTGCACTGCATTCAACACCCATCTAGCTGCACTGCATCCATACTTTATGCTAGCCACTTACTTAGTGGACCTCTGACGTCTTTTCTTACCGCTTGTGTGTGTGGTGAACCGCAACCACGCGTATGCAGGTGGTGTGTGGCGGCTGCGGTGCTGCCAGCAGGCGCTACGAGGCGTGCCTGGACCTGCAGCTGGAGGTGCCAGCAGGCGTTGACAGGCTGGAGGATGCACTGGCACGACACACAGCAGGTGAGAGGGATTCTGATCCTCCAGATGATTGCCATTCCAGCGTAGCTGCGAGTGCAACCCTGAGCAGCAGGACGCTGAGCAACGTGTGTCCATGCTTGGATGCGGTGCTGGTGCCGTTATGTTGGCCGGGAACCTTGACAAGATCAGCAAGGTGCGTGTGTAGTAGCAAACAGGGAGGTGCCTACGGGCGTGGACAGGCTGCAGGACGCACTGGCACGGCACACAGCAGGTGACTAGGCGGTGATTCGGAGGATTGCCGTTTGTAGCGTTGCTAGAAAGTGTGTACTAGCAGGACCCTGAGAAATGCATGAACATGCTTGCATGCGCTGCTGGTGCCGTTATGTTGGGCCGGGAAGCTTCACAAGATCAGCAAGGTGCGTTTGTAGTAGCAAACACGGAGGTGCCTGCAGGCGTGGACAAGCTGGAGGATGCACTGGCGCGACACACAGCAGGTGACAAGGTGGTGATTCGGAGGATTGCCGTTGGTAGCGTTGCTCCAACGTTGAGCGGCAGGACCCTGAGCATGTGCTAGTAGCAAACGGTGAGGAGCCTGCAAGCCTGGACAGGCTGGAGGACGCACTGGCGCGACACACAGCAGGTGATCAAAATTCTGATCCTCCCGGAGGGTTGCCAGTCGTAGCGTAGCTCCAAGTGCAACCATGGATGGCATTATGCTAAGCAACGTGTAAGTGTGCTTGCATGTGCATGTGCTGCTGGTCCCTTTGTGCTTGCATGTGCATGTGCTGCTGGCCCCATTCTGTTGGGCCGAGAAGCTGCACCACAGCCACCCCCGTCCTTACACAGAAAAAGCATCTGAACTTGCGTCGGAATTACATCTCTGTACCGCAGAGGAGGTGCTTGCCGACAACAACCGCTACGCCTGTGACGGCTGCCACCATGCTGCAACGTCATGATACCATAAACAATCTGAACCTCATACTGCTGTGTTATGTACCGCAGAGGAGGTGCTTGACGGCGACAACCGCTACGCATGTGACGGCTGCCGGCAGCGCTGCCGCGCCAGCCGCTCCACTCGCTTCGAGGTGGCGCCAAACAGCCTTGTGCTGTGCCTCAAGCGCTTCGGCACGGGACGCTTCGGCAAAATCAACAAAGTGCGCCTGCGTTATCATCACTATTATATTTTGCTGATTAGCAAACGGGATCAGATGCACTGGTTGTTATTGATGTTGGCTGGTGCTGTGCCTCAAGCGCTTCGGCACGGGACGCTTTGGCAAGATTAACAAGGTGCCCTTGCGTTGCAGCTGCCTGGAACCCCAATCTGCCTGTCAAGTCATTCTTCTGCAGCATGAATTAAGCGAAGCTTCGGCTGTTGCCAACACTGCATTGGTTTCGTGTCTCACTGTCTCAGGTGCTGTTGTACAGTGAGCAGCTGGACCTGTCACCCTTCATGGCCTCATTGCGTCATGTGCTTACACTGCCGCTTTATCTGTGGCTGCCACAGGTGCTGGTGTACGGCGAGCAGCTGTCCCAAACCTTACCCTGCCTGTCAATTCATTCTGCTAAATGATATGTTCATTGAACGTTGGGCTGTTGCCAACACCGACATTGTTGTTGTCTGTCACTGTTTCAGGTGCTGGTGTATGGCGAGCAGCTGTCTTGAGCCTCACCCTGCCCGTCAAGTCATTTCTTCTGCATCATGAATCAAAGGAAGCGTGGGCTGCTGCCAACACCCGCATTGTTTCGTTTGTCGCTGTGTTGCCTGTGGCTGCTGCAGGTGCTGGTGTACGGGGAGCAGCTGGACCTGTCACCCTTCATGGCAGAGCAGGCCATGGACGAGGGGCCCGTAACGTACACGCTGTCGGGAGTCATCGTGCACCTGGACCAGGTGCGTTCAGGCGAAAAGTGCATAAGCCACTGATGTTATGATGTTGCCGGCCTGATAGGGTTGAGGCTTGAGGGCAGGGCCCAGCAACATACACTGTCGGGAGTCATCGTGCACTTGGCCCAGGTGGGTTGCGCACATCTCCAGCATGGACTGATGTCACAGGCCTGATAGGGTTGAGGGTTGAGGTACCAGCAATATAACACGCTATCAGGCTTCATCGTGCACCTGGACCAGGTAGGGTCAGCCGATTTTCCAGCTCACAGCAGATGGCGCGCAACTTGTGGGGGAATCTTTCCGCATTCATCAGGTGCTTGGATCAATGTTGCGGGCCTAATAGGTTGAGGAATGAAGGCCCAGCAAAGTACATGCTGTCACCTTTGGGCGCTACGTCTTCGCTGCATTCGGCATGCTGATTGTGCTTCTTGCTTCGCTGGTGCTGCTGCTGCGGTGCAGATGAACTCCACCAGCTTTGGCCACTACATTTGCCTTGAACGCCTTGCAGACTCCTTTGCCAGCTTTGCTGGTGCTGTTGCTTTGCAAATGATCTCTACCGGCTTTGGCCACTACATCCCTTTGCATGCTGATTGCTGATTGTGCTTCTTGCTTCGCTGCTGCTGCCGTGCAGATGAACTCCACCAGCTTTGGCCACTACATCTGCTTCGTGCGCACAGCAGATGGCCGCTGGTACATCTGCGACGATGCACGTGTGGCAGCAACAAGCCCCTCGCGCGTGCTCAGCCAGAACGGATACATGCTGTTCTACCAGCGCGACACACCCAAGCCAGCACCACAGCCGGGTTACAAACGCCAGCGACCACTAACCCCAGCAGCAGCAGCAGCAGTGGTTAGCCAGCCGCCGCCGCAGCAGGAGGCTGGTGCAGCAAATGGCATGGGAGAAGAGCTTGAGCGGCAGCTGCAGGCAGCAGCAACGCTGCTGCAGCAACAAGAGCTGCAGCAGCAGGGAGAGTTGCCGGTGCATGCTACTGAGCACCTGGCGCGTGTGTCGACTGCGCCTGCTGCGCTTGTGCGCATGGCAGATGAGCTGGCGAGCAGCAGCAGCAAAGATGAGGAGGATATAACAGCGTCACTGACGTCATCGTCTTCTGGCATTGCGGCTGGTGACGGTGCAGGTAGCTCTGGCTGTTCCACCCCCTCTGCTCCAGCTGCAGGAGGCCCAGCAGCAGCAGCAGCGGTAGCGGTAGCTTTGCAGCAGCAAGCCGCAGGGCAGCAGCAGCAGCCAGCAGTGCATGGCACTGACAGCAGCAGCATGTCTGACTCTTCACAGCAGCAGCAGCAGAATGGTGCTGCAGTAGATGCCTCAACGACAGCAGCAGCACGAGCTGGCAGCAGCAGTAGCTTGCCAGTTGTGGTGTACAGCCTCACTCGCGCTGGGCCAGAGCTGCTGCAGCTGCGCGCACACCTGCCTGGTGTGCAGCAGGCGTCCGAGGTTTGTGTGGACGTCGTCAATGCAGGCCCGCAGCTGCAACGGCTGCTGCTGAAGGTACCTGGCAGGTTTGCTGCTCTGGAGGTGCCGCTGCTGCCCATGCTTGGCTCTGGGGCTGCTGCACCTGCTGCTGCTGCTGCTGCTGCTGCTGCTGGGGGCTTGAAGTCGGGTAGCGCAGCTGTAGCTGATGGTGGGGCTGCTGATGGCACAGCAGCAGCAGCGGGTGCACAGGTTGTTGCTTCTGTGAGCGGCAAGCTTTACAAGAGGCGGCAGATCTTGAGCCTCAAGCTGCATCTAGTCGATGCCGGCAGCAGCAGCAGCGGCGGTGAGGACAGCATGGTTCACTGGCATTCAACCGACAGTGGGCTGGACGTAGCCAGCAGCAGCGGCAGTGAGAGCGACAGCAGCTTAGTGCTGGTGCCAATGCGCAGCATTCGGTCAGTTATGAGCGAAATGGACTTGAGCAGCTTCTTTGGGCGGCACAGCAGCGCTGGGCAGCAGGCTATGCAGGGATTGCGGCATGGCAGGCAGCAGCAAGGCACTGCAGCAGCAGCAGCAGCAGGACAGGGAGGGGTAGAGGATGATGAGGTTGTAGCAGCAGGTGGTGGTGGTGGCGCTAGTGGGGTAGGTGGTTGTGCCAAGAAGCAGGCGGGGGGTAAGAAGAACAGCAGCAGCAAGAAGGGTAGCAAAGGGAAGAAGAAGCGATAGAGTGATTCGAATCACTGCAAGGGGTGTCTTCTGTACAGCGCGGGGCAAAGCAGAGGCGTAAGATTGTGAATGCGCTCAGCTTTAACAGCGTGAATGGAGTTTGCGCAGCAGCATCTGCCTGCATAGCAGGGTGCAAATGTTGTTGATAACTGGTGGCGACTGCAAACGAGCCCCGGTGGCGGCAAGGTCACATACATTGTACAGATCGCAGGTGACAGGCTAGGGTGTTGTGTATAGCAGCAGCAGTCACAGCAGGATAGTGTTGTGCAGAGTCGGGCAGAGTAGCCATAAGATGCTGGCAGGGTTTGTCGGTAGATGGTTTCTTGTGCCTGTGTTGCGCAGGCCTTGATGCTTGCTGTGCATGTACTGTGGTGCATGTGCAAGGTGCGAGATGTCGAGCTGCCAGGATTGTGGTGCGCGCTTGGTAGGGTTAGCTTTCGTAGGTTGTCTGACCACGTGGTCGGTGCACTGGTCTGGCACGTGGTATGCTGTGTGCTATGCATTTGAGGGTCCAGCGCACCAACCTGCCGCGCATTTGTTTGATGTGAGTTATCATGCTTAGCCAGTGTAACTGTGTATGCCCTTATGTTACTGGATATCATGTGGTATGAGAGCCAGGCAGTGCGTGTGCTAGTGCTCTGTAACGGCAGATGCATGCCTGCCCAGATCATGAGATCTCAGGCGGCAACTCGGGGCACACGTGATCACCAGTTGGTTTACCTTGGCTTTGTATTCTGCACGCCTGTCCACGTTGAATGATCTCGGATCTTCAGGGCGTGTTGTGGCAGAAGTGGTGGAACCCTGGAACTTCATTCTGTCTGGCTCAATAGCACTTGATGCTGTGCCTAGGACTCTACGCACATTTGAAGACAATTGTTGCGATCTTGCTTGCAGAAGGCATTTCCCAACTAGGCAGTACGCATGTCGATGCTGGTGACCTGCCCTAGTATGCACGCACAGCCGCGGCCCTGTTCGAATGCCGTGTGATATCTTCGTCAAATGCTTCAACTGCTGCATGTTAGCGGGGATCTGGCGTCAAGCGGGCAGCACGATGCTGTTGTCAGGTGAATGCCGTCTAGACGCCCGCTACAGCCTCGGCCATTTGCGGAAAGCTGCCAACAGCTTCATTGGCGCGCTGCAGTTCTTGGTGTGCGTGGTGGCCGCGCGGTTGCCCCTGTGGCAACGCATCTCCAGAGCAGCAGCAGAAGCCCTTGCAGCAACAGCAGTAGCACCCTTCATCGCTCCCCTCAGACGGCCGCACACGTGCAGCAGCGGCGCCATGCCAACTTCATTAGGCCGCTGCAAGTATCGTTGCTTGGTCCCCAGCATGCAGCTGGTTCCTTTGCTGGGGTACAGCCGCACCTAGTGTCTCCTGCAAGCAGTCGCCTAGTCAGCAGCAGCGCACGCGGACCTACCTCACACCCATTAGACGACAGCAGCAGCGGCAGTGATAGCGACAGCGATGGCAGCTCAGTTCTTGGCGTTGATCCCAGCGAGTTGGGGCCTAACGGGGAGCTGCCATGGTACTACACTGAAAGCAACGTCAGGGCTGCGTGGCGCATCACAGATGAGCAGGAGGTGGAGTACTGGCAAGAGATCATGGCCAAGCTGGAGAAGTAAGTGCGGTTTCAGATTATGGTTTGCACCCTGGGCTGTAACATGTCTCACCTGAACCTGTGAAAAACAACAATCATGTGTTGACCGTCTGCGCCAGATGTTAGCCTCTTGCCGCTGCGTTGATGTCGTCTGTCTTTTTGCAGGCCCAACCGTATGCCAGGCGCTTTGTCAGCTGAACCGGCAAACAACATAGCTTCAAATTCAGTTTGTGAAACATGTGTTGATCCCATGCACCAAAGTTGGTCTCTTGCCGCGGCTTGACGTTGTATGTCTTTTTGCAGGCCCTATGTACGCCAGGCGCTTTCTCAGCCGAACCTGCAAACAGCATAACTTTAATTGGTATTAAAACCATATGTTAATACTTTAATCCTATGCACCAGAGTTGGTCACTTGCCGCGGCTTGACATAGTACGTCTTTCCACAGGCCCAATGTACTCCAGGCGCCGACAGCTGGACCTGCAAAGAAAAGTAAACACATCACACCTGAACCCAAATAATGTGTTGACCTTATGCACGAGTGTTGATGTGTCTTGCCGCTGGACGTTTTTATATTCGCAGGCGCAGCGTACGCCAGGCGCTGGCTCTCCTGGATTTGCGGTGGCGCCTGGGGCTCAACCCTGATGTAGTCAAGCGGCACAAGTCAGTGTCTGGCGCTATGTGGTTCAGACGTGCAAGGTCCAGGAACCCTTATGCTGTGACGCTGATCAGGGTACGTTACACTGCAGCAAAAAATCATTTTTTTGTACTTATACATAGTTCTTTTCCAAAAGATCAACAAATAGGACAATTCAAAACTGAATTGTACAAAATATGTTTGTTTTGGTCGCATTTGCTGTGCATGGCAGTGCATCCCAAGCAAGTACACAACGAACCACTGCTCATTGCAGGCATCAAGCACTGCACTTCAAGCTGGATCCCACACGATTTCAAAGCTGATTCCAAATGCTCTTCAATTGCTGCAGATCGGTGCGTTCTATGAGGCTGTGGGTCTTGACGCGCTGCTGCTGGTGGAGTACTGCGGGCTCAACTTCATGGGCACCAACCGCGAGGTGCCGCGAGCTGGCTGCCCTGACAGTAACCTGTCGCAGCTGCTGGATGACCTGGTGGGCAAAGTCGGGGTCAGCGTGGTGAGTGGATGCAGGAATATGTACCTGCTTCAAACAGGGTTGGCTATGTGTCAACCTGTCTGATACCAAGTGCCGTCTGCCTTCTGTGCATCCCTCTCACCTCTGTCACAGAGGCACGGCCATCAAAGGTCTGATGTCATATCCCTGCCGTAAGTGTAACCGCATCTGCTGTGCACCTGCAGGCTGTGTGGGAGGAACTGCCTGGTGATGCCGAGTATGGCAAGAGAAGCAAAGAGGCACAGCAGCAGCTCGCATTCATGCAGCTGGGCATGCTCTTTGTTCCGGTTTATGCCATTTCCGTGCAACCTCTCACCTCTGTGCCGTCAAACCTTTGACGTGCTGTTATGTGACATGTTATGTGACGTGCAGGCAGTGTGGGAGGAGCTGCCTGGTGATGTTGAGTACGGCAGCAAGAGCAAGGTGCAGAAGCAGCGCGCCTTCATGCAGTTGGTGACCCCTGAGAACCCGATGTACCTGCACGACTACGCAGACAGCAGCAGCGACATGGAGATCAGAGTGCCCAGCATCTCTGGTGGGTCGTTTCCGGGATTCTGCACCTTCTCTCTTTTTCAGGACATGCAGCGTATCTGATTCTGCTTGTGGTGCTGCTGCTTGCTGACCTGCGGTACTCGGCAAGGAAAAGCAAGGAGCAGGACCACCAGCAAAACCGGCCGTAGGGAGCAGCAGCGACATGGACATCAGAGTAACCAAACATCTCTGGTGGGTGTTTTTCAAAAAGCAGGCTGCTTTCAGTATGCTGCGACCCCTCTCTTTGTCATAACGTGCAACGTTCCAGGTTTTGCTTGTGCTTCTGCTCCTTGCATTGTTGACGTACTCGAGAGAAAGAGGTGCTTCAAGGCCTGTGTGATGACGGCCTGTGGGGATATATCTCTGCTGACAGCGTTTCCATGTGTGACGTGTCCGTATGCGCTTCTTGTCGGCCAATCCTCTGATTCCTGCAAGCTGTATCTGTTGCCGGCCTTTCATGCAGGTGTGTCCATCAGCAGCAGCGGCCTGTCTCTGTACCGGCTGAACCGCGCTGCTGCTGCCGTGGAAGTGTTCCACGGCCTGTGGGGGCTCATTTTTGCTTATAGCCGTTGCCATCTGCTATGTGTCCCTGTGTGCCTTCTTGTCGGCCAATCCTCTCACTCCTGCAAGCCGTATCTGTTGCCGGTCTTTTCGCGCAGGTGTGTCCAGCAGCAGCAGTGGCCTGTCTGTGTACAGGCTGAACCGCGCTGCTGCTGCCGTGGAGGTATTTCATGGCCTGTCTGATGACGGCCTGTGGGGGGTCATCTCCGCTGACACCACAACAGCACCTGTGGTGTACCTGCACAAGCCATACAGCCAGCTGCAGGTGCGCTGTTTGCTCAGCTGCGTGTGTATTGATTTGCGTGCGTGCATGGGCTAACTCATGATAGACTAGCCTGCACAGGCAGAGTACAGCAAGAACTATATGTGGCTCTAATGTACGTATCTTGCATCTGCGTTAGGGTTCATGGCCTATGTTATGATGGGTTGTGAGGCATCATCTCTGCAGACGGCTCATTCGTGCGTGTGGTGTAGTTGAACACGCCCTACAGCCCACTGCACGTGTGCTAGTTCTGCAGGTCTGCTGGTTGGGGCAGCGGTACCAGTTGGCTGCACTCCTGCTGTTGTTCATGTTCACCTGCGGCAAACCCTGTCTGCCGAACAAGCCGTGTTGCGCTCTGATAGTAGGAGGTGTGACGGCGCATGAGGTTTCCTCATCATCACACACACCCTTTCTTGACTTACATGGGTGACAATCGTGAACCCACCACGCGTAGCTCAAATTCTCCTTCATCCATCATGTGGCGCTGTTGTTCCGTGGTGTCCCTCTGCTGCAGCAAGCCTCGGTGGCATTTGCCTCGGATGCTGACAGGGCGCAGACGGAGCTGCAGAGCCGGCTCAAGGCTGCTGGCGTGCGGGTGCACAGGTGAGCAGCGTGCATCAGATTTAGCAGATGTTGCTTTAGCTGTGTATGTGCCACAAATATTACATGTTGTTATACCAGTACTCACTGCCTTGGCTATGCGTGCGGGTGCAACGGTGAGCACCGTGCATTGCAGCAATTTAGCAGGTGTTCGTTCTGCTGTTGATGTGGCTCGAATTCTACGAAATAGACTAGTACTCAGTATGTCAACTATGCTGTGTCAAGCACCTGCACAAGTGCCGCAACCTGAACCAGGACAGGTACCCCCAGGAATGAAATGATGGTCGCCCACATGATGCATGGGAACCTGCCAGCAAAGATGTGTTGGCTGCGGCAGCATAGCGTTGGGTATGCAGCAGCACATGCATATTTCGTGCATGCCCGCAGCTGTCCATGCCGCCTGATGTTTGAGTTCAATGCATGTTGTGTTGCCTGCTGTCTGGCTGTGGCAGGTTGCCAGAGCACCCTGCCTGTGTCGCCTGATGTGTTTCAATGGATGTTGTATTGTCTGCTGTTTGTATGTGGCAGGTTTGTTGGTGCGGAACCCCTGGAGGCCTTCCTGCAGCATGTGGCAAAGGACCTGGCACTGAAAGTGCAGGACCTGACTGTGCGGCCGGTGAGTCTTGCGCTGCCCTGTGCTTTAGGTATCATTGCTAGTGGCAGCGCAGACGCTTTAGGCTTGAAGCCTAGCTATTGTGAACGGCCCTGAGCTCCTGACACAGGCAATGCCAGCTGCGAATCCAACTATGGTGCAGCATGTGCTGTGGTCCAGGCGATGAGTCTACAACCTTATGCATGCCTGCTACGGTCACGGCACAACACAATGAGCGTCTTCTGTGTGGCACTGGGCCAGAGTACGTACAGGTACGTATGCGCCTATTGGTGCACACCTGAGGACCGGAAGGCAACATGCTAACACACAGGGCTATCACGGTGTACAACGTCACACTCTTCGTGCTGCTGCTGCGTATACAAATTGCCTGCAGGCTCGCGACATGTCGGACTGGCCTGGGCTGCGTCCGCTGTACCTGAGCACGCTGCTGCAGCTGGGGCTGATGCGCAACAGGGGCATCCCTGGACTGGTGGTGATTGCTGCTTGCTGTGCTTGCTGTGCTTGCTGTGCTTGCTGTGCTTGCTGTGCTTGCTGTGCTTGCTGTGCTTGCTGTGCTTGCTGTGCTTGCTGTGCTTGCTGTGCTTGCTGTGCTTGCTGTGCTTGCTGTGCTTGCTGTGTGTGATCAGGCAACAGGGGCATCCCAGGACTGGTGGTGAGCGGCGGCTGCGGTGTGCCCTTGCCGCGGGCGTGTGACAGCAGCGCACCCTGCTCCGCATGCTTCAGCCTGCACGTCACCCAGCACTTCCTTCCTTTCTTCCTTTCCTTTATCGTGCTTTATCGTGCCTTCCACCTGCACCTATGCTTCTTTGCTGACTTAAGTCTGACTTCGTGTGTTTGTCTTTCTTACTTACGTCTTTTTGCTGTCCACAGGACTACCTGGTGCCTGATGAGGCGCCCAGGGCTGTGCGGGAGCTGCTGGGAGGCCTGCTGTGCGCGCCACCCCCGCATGAGGTGGCAGCTGCCACACGTCAGGCGCTGCGCGGCATGCGTGAGTTTATTTACTCTTTTGTGCAGTGAAATAATATGATCTGCAAGCTTCGTTGGTTGAGCAAAGTCAATTGATGCGTGCTGAGGTGCACAGCATGCCGTCATGAGGTGGCAGCTGCCACACGCCAGGCGCTGCGCGGCATGCTTGAGTGCATGTCTCGCTCTATGCATGCATCACAATCATCTTATTGTGCTGGCATGGTGGCAGGTTTTTCTGATTGTGCAACACCCATTGATGCGTGCTAAGCTGCTCAGCATGCCATCATGCCATGGTGTGCGCAGCATCCCCCTGCCATTTGAATCGACGTTAGTTGAGTGAACAACCGAACGAGCTACGCGTGCTGTGCCAACACCAAACACCCGTGCAAAAGGTGGGGGCATGTGTGATGATGAGGAAACCTGCTCCTGCGTATGCCAGTGTTGTTGTTGCCCTGGATGCCGACGCATCCGTCGCTACTACTACTGGTTTGGGTGCTGCCAACATGCATGTCTATGCCGCTGCCCCCGCTGCCGCTGCTGTTGCTGCTGCTGCCGCAGTGTCGCTGCAGGAGGGCCTGCCTGGCTACGAGGTTGGCCTGGTCAGCGCCAAGAAGGTGGCAGTGGTGCTGCAGGCAGGGGAGGCGCCAGAGAAGTTCTTCCAGTCCCTGGAAGGTGCGTAGCTGTGTGATGTGTCGACAATAGTGGGCTTTTGTTGAACGCAGCACCAGCAGCTGCCTGCTGTTGCGTTGCTGTTACGTGCAGCAACGCTGCTGCAGCAGCTCTGTTGCCAGTAGCTGCCAGGCTGAGTGTGAAGTGGTGCTGCTGTGTTGTGTACGCCTGTCGTCCTCGATGTCGTATGATGTGCCCACCTGCCGATGCTGTTGCGTCTATTCTGCAGCCACACTACTGCCAGTGGTGGACATGCAGCCGTGCTGCCTTGCGCTACCTCCTACCTCACCGTTTTATGCTGCGCCTGCCTGCTGTGTCCTTCTCCGCTGCTGTCCTGCAGCCATACTGCTGCCAGTGGTTGCAAACCTGCATGCGCAGTCCTGCTCCCCTGTCTCAGCTGCCGCTCGCTTCACTCACTGTTGCCTGTGCCTGCCTCTGCTGTGATTGTCCTGCAGCCACTCTGCTGCCAGTGGTTGCAAGCCTGGACATGCAGTCCTGCTCCCCTAGCTTAGAGCTGCCGTTCGCCCCACTCATCGTCTCCTGTGCCTGCCTCTGATCTCTCTTTCCTGCAGCCACTCTGCTGCCAGTGGTTGCAAGCTTGCATGCACAGTCCTGCTCACCTGTCTCAGCTGCCGTTTTGCTTCACTCATCGCTTTCTGCCCCTGCCTCTGCTGTGAATCTCCTCGCAGCCACTCTGCTGCCAGTGGTTGCCAGCCTTGACTCGCAGTCCTGCTCCCCTAGCTTAGAGCTGCCGTTCGCTTCACTCATCGTTCCTTGTGCCTGCCTCTGCTGTGACCTTCCTGCAGCTACTCTTCTGCCAGTGGTTGCGAGTCTGGATGTGCAGTCCTGCTCCCCTGTCTCAGCTGCCGTTCGTTTCACTCACTGACTGTTTTCTATGCCTGCCTCTGCTGCAAATCTCCTGCAGCCACTCTGCTGCCAGTGGTTGCAAACCTGCATGCGCAGTCCTGCTCCCCTGTCTCAGCTGCCGCTCGCTTCACTCACCGTTGCCTGTGCCTGCCTCTGCTGTGATTGTCCTGCAGCCACTCTGCTGCCAGTGGTTGCAAGCCTGGACGCGCAGACCTGCTCTCCTGGCCTAGCTGCCGTGGTAGACTCGGCCTGGCCGCTGCTGCTGCACACCATGTCAGCAGATGCGCAGCAGCTGACACGCAGCACTGTCCTGCAAGCATGCAAGGATGCGCTGAGCGCGATAAGCAAGGTGGTGCAGCAGCCGGGTTGTGCGACAAGCCTGGTTAGCTCGGGAGGCAGCAAGGGGCCGCTGGCGCCTGCAGAAGAGGTGCTGCTGGAGTTTGCAGCGAAGCAGGAGCGCTTCCGCAGCCGTGTGGTGGATGCAGCAATTCAGCAGGAGGTGGACCAGGTGCGGCTGGGTTGTTACCTGTGTTTTCTGTGCTGTGCTCTATTGGGCTGAGTGCGAAATCTGAGGATGACTGTCTGCTGCAAGGAGTTGACGCCTGAGGCATGGTGGATGCGGCCATACAGCAGGAGGTGGACCAGGTGCGATTATAGAGATGACAGGCGTGCCATTTGCACGTTTGTTCACAGCTGTGATGTTTTATGTGGGGATATGTTGTGTGGTAGATTGGCTGCTAGAGGTGTGTCATTGGGCGTCTGCTAGCAACATGGCTGCTGCAGAGAGCTTGGTGGGGCCTGAGGGGGTCATGTCCGCATGTGCAGCAAAGCACGAGCGCTTCCGCAGCCGTGTGGTGGATGCAGCAATACAGCAGGAGGTGGACCAGGTGCGGCTGGGTTGTCACCTTTGGGTTTGTGCGATTCTGTGCTGTGCGCTGTTGGGTTCTGAATGTGCTCGTGAATCATTGGGGGTGCGTAGGGCGGCAGGGCTGCTGCAAGGAGTCGATGCCTGGGGAGGAGGTGCTGTTGAGGTTCAGTCACCACACAGGAGCGCTTCCGCGTAGTGCATGCAGAGATTGAGCCAAGGTGCTTGAGCTGCAATGACCTGACAGGAACAGCACTGCAGCGTGGCTGGTCCATGCCTCTGATATTTGTTCGCCTGTGTTTGTTCCTCTTGTACCTCTGTTGTGGTGTTGTCTCTACATCAAAACCTCACTACCTCATCTGCTGTTGCTGTTGCTGTCAGGTTGATGACGCATTTGATGCGCTGCTGGAAGTCTTTGAGGACATCCTGCAAGCCCTCCTCAAAGCAGCACTGGAGAGCAGGCCCAAAGCCAAGCCCCCTACTGCTGACGAGCTGCTGTTTGTCGACGAGGCCAACACAGCAGTGTGGATCAAACTGCCGACCACGGAGCTTCGGGAGCTTGCGAAAGCGAAGTTCACGGTGCTATCAGATGGCAAGGAGCCTGTGCGCGAGCAGCAGCTGCGGACGCCGTACGACCGCAATGGCGCGTTGCACAAGAAGACGAACGTGCGGACGTGTGATGAGCTGGACGCAGCGCTGAGAAACTACAGAAGTGAGTGCAGGTCGTGTCTGTTGTGTCGCTTTGTGTTATTGTTGAATATGCAGTTGACCAAAGCAGCATTGCCTGAGGGTGATCAGGAGTTGGCATGAAATAGAGGTGCAGAATGTGCAGAGGCGGGGCTGTTTGCCATCCATGCACTCAACAGTTCATGCAGAGCGGCCGCAGGATTCTCATAGCACCATGCACAAGGAATGTGCACCTGCAGACGTGCACTTGGCTGGATGCAGCGCCAGCGCGTAGCACTTGTCAAAGCGAGTGCATGTCAGTGTCTTTTGCCATCTCAATCCAAGGATTATACATGTTTCCACAAGTAGAGATACATGCAGACGTGTGATGAGACTTACATGTGGAGGTGCAGCTCCATAATCTGGTTACACCGTAGACCGACGGCTGACTGGTACCGCTGCTTGTGTTGCTTCTGTGTATGCTGCTGCAGCCGCTGTGGCAGAAGCCAACGCAGCAGCAACGCGTGCACTGAAGCAGCTAGCTGGCAAGCTTGCCGGCAGTGCCATGCTGCTGGCAGCAGCAGTTCAGCTGAGCGATGTAATGACAGCGTTGCTGTACCACAGCAGGGCAGTACGAGCGTCCGGCTGGTCAGTACCGTACGTTGGCTTGCAAGAGCAGCAGCAGTACTTGCAGAAGCGGCAGGGGTTGGGCAGCGGGCAGCAGGTGTCAGGCACAGGGCAGCTGCAGCAGCAGGCTGCAGGAGATACTGTGAGCGTTAGTAGCAGCAGCAGTAGCAGCAGGGCCAGCAGCAGTAGCAGCGGCAGCAGAAGCAGCACGGGGCAGGTGCAGCAGCAGGCTGCAGGAGATGCTGCTAGCCTCAGCAGCAGCAGTAGCAGCAGCAGCAGCAGGGGCAAGTTTGTGGTGAAGGATCTGTGGCCGTTCTGGATGGTTGGTGGTGACAGCAGCACCATCAAGAATGACGTGCAGCTGGACGGATTCATGCTGCTCACTGGACCAAACATGGCTGGTGGGCATACGCTGGCGTCACTTCTTGTTGGGACTGTCTACCTGTCGTTCTGTCTGTCTGTCTGTGTGCCAGTCTGTCAGTCAGTCTGTCTCTGGGCTCGTGTTTGTGTGTGAAGGTCTGTTCTGTGGTGTACTTGGTGGTTTGTCTACTTGTCTGCCCGCTTTTTGCTGTTGGTGGCGGAGGTAACTATGAACTGTTTGTACGTCGTGATGTGCCAGCGGACGGCTGTGGTGCTGCCGACAGGATTCAACATGGCAGGCAGACAGCTCTGTAGCCCTTGGTTTCCTGCAGTGCTACTGCGTACTTGTGATCCTCCCCGCCATGTTGGGTCTAAACCCAACATGTCAGGCAGGACTGCCAGCATGCAGTGCCGTTGCAGGAACCAAGAGCTTCAGAGCAACGGCTGTCTGCCTGCCTGTATGTCTGCTTGCCTGTTTGGCCACAACCGTTGACAGGAGTCCATGCGTGGCAGGTCATTTTTGTTGCTTCTCATTGCAAGCTGGGTTGTCAGTGCTGCTGGGTTTTCTGCTGCTGTGCAGGCAAGTCCACGGTGCTTCGCTCCGTTGCGGCTGCCGCGCTGTGTGGCTGTGTGGGCCTGGCCATTCCTGCTGCACCCGGCAGCATGCTGCCGCAGCTGGATGCTGTGGTGCTGCGCACCTTCAGTGGCGACTCGCCTGCAGAGAAGCTCAGCTCCTTTGGCCTAGAGATGAAAGAGATGGCGTGAGTGAAACAGCTTCATGCTGCTCACATAGGCTATGTGCAATCTGCGCTGCACCGCGCAGCACCAAGCCTTGTGCAGCAGTAGCTCCTCGTATAGCTTTACTATACTCGTCACCTGTGGCTGGCTGTCTTCACTTGCATGACTAGTCATCAACTGTAGTGTAATCATCACCGCGGGTATGTCACAGAAGAGGTGCAGGCGCACTCCCTGGTGCTCATTGATCAAGGTGCCTGCACTGCCTCACTGCTTGCCCTGCTTTTGAACCTTGTTTGCATCACTGCAGGTATGTCACAGAGGAGGTGCACTCCCTGGTGCTCATTGATCAAGGTGCCCGCACTCTACAGCACTGCTTCACCACCTGCCCTGCTTGTGACGGCCGTGAACCTTGTTTGCATCACCGCAGGTGTCTCACCGCAGAGGTGCGGGCGAACTCCCTGGTGCTCATTGGTTAGGGTGCCTGCACTGCTTCACTGCTTGCCCTGCATTTGATGGCCGTGAATGTTGTTTGCATCACTGCAGGTACGTCACGGAGGAGGTGCAAGCGAACTCGCTGGTGCTCATTGATGAGCTGGGCAAGGGCACGGAGGCCATCTGGGGCACAGCGGTGACGTCAGCAATGCTCAAGCACATGGCGGCAGCAGGCGCAAGGTGAGCTGCAACGGCTCGTACACAATAGCACCTGGTAGCTCCTCACTGTGGAGGTCTTCCTAGCTGTTGTCTGGAACAACAGCACAGCAGTGACGTCAGCAATACTGAAGCACATGGCGGCCGCAGGCGCAAGGTAAGCTGCAGCGGCAGCTAGAACACAGCAGATTGTTTTATTGTCAGCTGGGGGAGCGGGGTCTTGCTGGCTGGCCACACACGACTCATTTACAGGCGCAGGTGAGCTGCAGCGGCTCGTAGAGGGAGGGCAGAAGTCCCGTGGTATGACCGAGGTTTTGTGTATTGGCCCGACCCTCGGCTCTGCGTACATTCCGCTCCCTGACAAGAGCGCAGCAAGTTGTGACTTGTAGGTTGCACCCTTATGCTGAGCATAACTCTGAGTTCTGCTCTCTGCCTTGTGCTGCCTGCTTGCAGTGGCATCTTCGCCACACACCTGCACCTACTGCTGCCGCTGTTGCGCGATGTGCCGCGGCTGCTGCCTTACAAGATGGCAGTGCGCCAGCGAGAGCAGCAGCCGCATGACAAGTCAGGCATCATACGTTGGGAGCCTACGATGCGACTAGAGCCTGGCGAGTGCACTGAGAGCTTAGCGCTAGAAGTGGCAGAAGCGCAGGGCATCTCCAGTAGCATACTGCAGCAGGCGATGCAGGACTTCCTAGCCTTGCGAGAGATAGCGGAAGATGCTAGCTTAGGTCCACTTCCGAGAGCACTGATTCAGGCAGCAGGTAGCAGTGTCAGGTTCCAAGATGCAGCGAGCGACAGCAGCGAGGTAGCGAGCAGCAGCGGGAGTGGCAGTGAAAGTGAACCGCCACAGCAGCAGCAGCAGCAGCAGGATGAGTCAGATGCTGCTGGTGCTGATGAAGCAGCAGATCAACCTCGCAAGAGACGCCGCCGCAACTCTAGCACGTGTGCATCTGCCGCACAACAGCCGCCGCAGGATGCAGTCGCAGCAGCAAACACAGAGCTCCAGCAGCAGAAGGTGCGCACGCTGCTGTCGCAGCTCGCGCTGGGCTTGCCGCTGGATGCTAAGGCGCAGCAGCCGCAGCCGCAGCTATGGCCAGAGGGCCAGATGCCTGCTGCTGCTGCTGTGGATGGTGGCGTAAGCGGGGTGCCGCTGTGTGGGGTGGTGCACCACCTTGCGCCCGGTCAGCAGCCGCCAGCCAGCCATGAGACAGGCAGCTGGGTGTATGTGCTGCGCTACAGTGGTGATGTGTGGTATGTTGGGGAATCACAGGTGAGCTGAGTGTACAACAAGATGTGTGGTATGTTGGGGAATCACAGGTGAGCAGAGTGTACAACAAGACGCAGGACTCCAGCGCAAAAGCATGCAGAGGCACCCAACCCCTGCATGCAAGGCTGCTCACGCATGCAGATTGTAGGAGCACAGAGCTGCTACATGTGGAGTGCTGTTTGATGGCTTGTGCTGCTGGTTATCCATTCCTGTGTGGATGTTGCCCTACCGCACCATGCATCATAGCATGCTTGCAGGACAGCACTGCCTGTGCCATGCCACAAGTTGCAGCTCACTGGTTTGCAGGATGTTGCTTCAACCGCTGTTCGCTGCTCTTGCTGCGCTGCATCATGCTGCTGCAGGTGCTGCGCAAGCGGCGAGAGCAGCACAAGGCACGGCACGGCCCCTGGCTACACATGTGGTACGTGCAGCTGGGGTCGCACCAAGACAGGCGCGCGCTGCAGGGCTTCTTGACAAAGGCACTGGACACTGCAGGCTTTGACATGGGTTCGCGACACGATGCACACTATGCACGCAAGAAGTAGAGCTACCTGTTTTACTGCTTGGTTTGGCTTTGTTGCGCAGCTACTTGGCAGTTGTAGACGGTGGGTGGGCAGATGGAAGCTCCCACTTTGGCGCGGCTGCGCTGCTAACGAAGCGCTTGTCGTACGACATGCTGCACACAGCAATCCTCGAGGATCCTCTAGCAGTGTGCGTGTCTTTAGCAGCGCAGCTTCGCCAAGGTGCTTGGATTTCCGAGGCAACTACTTCTTGCGTGCAGTAAGAGCATCCTGCCGTCGCCCGTGTTAAAGCCCGCAGTATCCAGCGAGAAGATTTCGGGTATCATCGCAGCTTGCACAGATACTTCAGCCATCGCTCAGACTGTTACCAGCATCAGCCATGAAGGCCACACTCCACATGTAAAAGTACTAGCAGCACCCAACATGTGAACATGGGAGTCCGATCTTGCAACACAGCAAGCCAGCGCCTGTCAAACACAGGACCCACTCTGAAAACACGTTGGAATCCAGCTGACCACCCATCCGCTGGATGGGGCCCATGCTTAGACCAGGGTGACGGCCTGATTCTCTCTTTGCATGCAAGACGCAGTTGGTTGCCAAGACGTTGTGCCTGCAGTCCGACTGAGGCTCAGGACAAGCTTGTCCTGTCTGGTGCCTGGCTGCTGCTCTGCCAGAGCAGACCATGATGCGTGTTGCCCCTTGTCACCCCTGGGGCTGCCCCCGATGTTGCGCATTCCACTCTGCAGCTAGTGCCACTGTTTGCCACAACAGCAACACCGAAATGTCACCGTGGCCTCCCTTTTACTGCCAAGGTTGCAACAGTGCCAACTACTGTAGTTGTAGTAGCCACTATTACAGTGGCTGAGATGCCTGGTGGCACCGGTGCAGCAGCTCTGCCTGGATAGGCATGCCGTGTCGTGGCGTGTTGCCCCTTGTCACCCCTGGTGCTGCCCCCGATGTTGCGCATTCCACTCAGCAGCTAGTGCCACTGTTTGCCACAACAGCAACACCGTGGCCTCCCTTTTACTGCCAAGGTTGCAACAGTGCCAACTACTGTAGTTGTAGTAGCCACTATTACAGTGGCTGAGACAACAGCAACGGCACAGGCAGAGCTGCTGCACCGGTGCTGGTGCCAGCAGTGAACACAGCGGCATTCACTGGCCATGCCCCCGGTGTTGCCCCTGGTGCTGCCCCCGGTGTTGCACATTCGACTCAGCAGCTACTGCCACTGTTTGCCACCGTGGCTGTTGAACACCAACACCGGAATGATGTCACCTCCGGCCTCCATATGCATTCACATTCACTAATAATAATATGTTACCATTTATGCCATAGCAATATTGCCATCATTCACATTCACTCATCATCATCATGTTACCCATTAAGCCATAGCATCAACGCCATCGGCCCCGCGCCCTCAGGAGCGGAAGAAAGAGGGAGCACTGCTCCATTGTGTTTGCAAATATTACGCACATCCCAAGCTTGGACAAGATACTCAGCAATGCTCCTAGATATCACTCGGCACACCCCCCTACTACCCCAAATATCATCAGAAACAATCAAACATCAGATGTGACAAAGACTCAACACCCTGACCACAAGCAGGACATGCTGTGTTAGAATCAGCTCTGCTGCCACCATAACGACTGGTACGCTCATGCACGCAAAGACAGCCCATTCGAACACGCATCAGCAACTCAATACCCCGCGTTGGCGCACCAGAACACAAAAAGGGCCTAGCCCTTTTAAAACGCATGGTATCAGCATGTGTAGGGTGCACATGCGTGATGTAACGGCTCAAAGTAGAGTGCTGCAGTGATTCACAAACAATTCTGTCTGCATGCAGCTTCCTGACCTGACGGTTGATGTGGTTCTTGCACGCATTAGCTCGATCAGCCGCCGCCTCAACATCCACACCATACTTGCAAAGCAAACTCTGCACATACTTATGCCAAGGTGTCACCGCAACAGCACCACTAGAGCGCTTCCACTCAGCTGAAAACACCTGATGTGGCAACCGACAGTTCTGCATACGCTGAACCCTAAAGTAATACTCCATCGCCCTCTGATGAAGCCACATGTGCAATGGCTTCACACCCCATTCAGCCAGAACAAGTGAAGTGCAAGGGCGCTCCTTGCCACAACGCATTGAGCACTTGATGATGTCAGTCTGCACTTTGTCAATCAGTTGCAGTTGCCTTGCAGTTGACGGAAACCAGACCTCACTGCCATATTCAACAATCGGGCGAACGCATGTAAGCAGAATGATACGCTTTACTTCCACGCTGATGAGCCGGCTCTTCCAAACTGGCATGAGCCCACCCTTCACACGATGCACTTTTGCCAACATCTTCTCAAAGTGCGTATTCCAGTTGCAGGCATTGTTGAACCACAGGCCAAGGTAGCAGTACTCTGATACAACAGGCACAGGCACACCATTCCAAACGATGCCAGAATCAGCCAACTGGCTGGGCTGTCTAGCTGGTGAGACATGCATGACAGCAGACTTCAAGCTATTCAGCTTGAACCGCCACTTACAACTGTATTCATAAACTGTTGCAGCCACAGCCTGAACCTCAGCCAGAGATCCGCACACAGCAACAAAGTCATCAGCCTGCATGGCTGCCACAACCTGACCAGCAGGTTCGTCACAAGGGCCCATAAGGGTGATACCAGGGTGCTTTGCATGCACCTCATGCAGCAGATCATCAATGAAGTACAGGTACAGTGTGGGGGAAATAACATCGCCCTCATGCAAACCAAGGTCACATGTGAAGCTCTCAGTGACATGACCTTCGTGAGACACCACACGGCGCGCACCCTGATACAAGTTGTAGAGTACACGGAACATCTTTCCACGCACACCCTTGTCCCACAGCTTTTGAAAGAGCCCATCAAGCCACACTGTTGGGAAAGCCTTATAGGTGTCAACAAACAGCACATAAGAATCCTTCCCCTCAGCTTTCCTCCCACCCAACACCTCACTGAGCACACTCTGGTGGTCAGCACAGCTGCGCTTAGGACGAAAGCCGTTCTGGCTCTCGTGCAGCAGCGGCGTTCCTGCTGCTGTAGCAGCAGTTACACGCTGCTGCTGCTGCTGCTGCTGCTGACGTGCCTGCTGCTGCTGCTGTTGCGCCTGCTGTTGCTGCTGCTGCTGCCGTTGCTGTGTCGTGCCCTCCGCCACTGACTTGCCTTCTGCAAACTTGATGAGGCGCTGGTTGAGAACGCTGGTGTAAAGTTTGTAAAGCACGCTAAGCAGGGTGATACCACGGTAGTTGGTGGGGTCTGTCAGGTCACCCTTCTTGGGCATGTTCACAACTGTACCTGGCACCTGGTGCACCTGCTCAAGCTGCCACATCAGATTGCAGTACTGCAGTAACATATCTGCGGCCGCGCTGCCTCCATATTCACATTCACTCTCACGGTCACCACACTCGAGGTTGCTATAGAGCCAACTACAGTGGCTGAGGCAACGGCACAAGCACCGGAAAGGGTTGTACCTGTTGTGCAGTGCACACTGGTGCTTGTGCCAGCACTGCGGACTTCAATGGCCTTGCCCCCGGTGTTGCACATTCGTGATTGAGTTCATCAACTCGGCAGGTAGAAGTACATGAGTGCCCCTGATGTTACTTCCGGTGTTAGGTTGATGTGGAACTGGACGTTCATTGACACGACTATGCACCGCATTGTTGTATCATAAGTCATGACTTAACGTTGTAACGTTGCAACGTTTCGGTTAACAATCCCAATCGCCCCTGATGCACTGCCATTAGCTGCCGGCAAGATAGATTATTCGGTTTGTATACAGTACTTGCTCCTGCTCTGCACCTCACATGCCTATGCAGGACAAAAGCACCTGCAGAGCAACACGTGTTGCAACACACGTTGTGCAATTGCACCCCGCCCCTATCACTAGCCAAATGTCCCAGTCTGCCCCCCGGTGATTTCGGGAACGCGCCGCGCGCACCTTTATGTCAAGTATGTGCTTTCAATGCACACAACCAGGGGCCTTCCGCCAAGGCAACTGTTGACCCAAACATCACCGATGTTGTTCTGCGCTGTCATCACCCGCTTTGAACGACGGAGGTTTTTGGGCCGGGAGGGCGGCAGCATCAGATCGCTTTTTTACTACCAAATTGCATAGGCTTGTTTCTCTGCCTTGCTTCCTGGTGACTAGCAAACTCAGCTGATCAAAGCAAGCCCGCCTGGGCTCTGCTGCTGCCTCTTCGCCTGCACCTTCGCCACTTCTGCCCATCTGTAACAGAATCTTAAATTATGTATTTCGCGACTGTCAGGGGCAGCGTCCTGTTGGCTGTGCTAGCCCTATGCGGTGAGGGACTCGAATGCTGACCATCATCGGAAGCACCGTTTTCGGCTGCTTGACGCCAAAGCAAGAACTCCAATAGTATCATTGAATACTTTAGATAGTTTCTGTGCAGTACTGTCTGCATGCGAGCACGAATCCGAAGCCTGCCGTTGCTGCTGCTGCTGCTGCTGCTGCTGCGGTTGCTGGCTGAGCAGGGTGCAGCCTGTGCCATGCTGTCAAAATCGCCACAGCCAATCAGACGATTGCTTCGGCCATGGCAGCAGACAAGGTGTTCCCTCAGCTTTCACAGGAGATCAGATACGTCAACTTGTTTGCCGCAGACATGGCCAAGTATGTGGATGCCGCAGACTCAGAGTGCACCATGATTGCACCAGACAACACGGTAAGAGCAGCAGCGAGGCCCAGCTTCAACACAGCAAGTATCAACTGTTACTGGGTGGCTCCTTGCAGCGTCAGATCACAGTAAAAGCAGCTGCCCGCTACTGCAACTCTGGCATGTCCCAGCATTACGAATCCGTGTGTGCTGCCAACATCAGTGCATTAGCACCACCAAGAGCAATCTTAGTCATCCTCCTGCACACTCTGACTGTGCTAGTGATGTGCACTCTCAGACTGGGTAGGGCCACAGTGGGTGGCGCCTGCAGTGAAGCTTGTGACTTGATGTGTGCTGTGCTGTGCTTGCAGGCCATTCAACGGACCATGACAGGGCTGGGATCATATATGGGTGAGCATTCACCACCCAGCAGACAGCAGCCTCGTTGGAAGCGTCAGTGTTATCTACTTGCAAGCCTTGGTGTGGTTACTGCAGCGACACAGCAGCAGCTGTTACGAGCTGCAGCAGCTGCGCTGCAGGGATTCGCACAGTGAGGTCTGCATGCAAGCAAACTGGCAGATGTTAGGTGACATCCAGTCAGTAACACCATTTGCACAATAAACACAGCATCATCTTGATGCTACACGCAGCACAATTCTACATGCAGCTGCGTACTGATTCTGCACCTGGTGTGCCCTGCAGGGCTGTTCCTGCAGAACCAGACCATGCAGGAACTGCTGCTGAACCATCACATAATCCCGGGCCACATCATCAAAGCAGCAGACTTTGGTGGTGAAGGTGGCAAACCCGTGGCGTACAACACACTCGCAAACCAGACAGTGTGGCTGCTGCAGCGCAAGTGAGTGCATAGGGAAAAGGCCAGCGGGATGGCACCTGTCAGAATTGATGTGTGCATCTTGCCGCAAGATAATTGCACAGGAGCTGTGCATATGTATGTGTCAAAGCAGAAGCTACAAAGACATGCTGGACAATGTTCAGACGCAATGCCAAACAGGTGGTATGCTTGCATGCAAGGCACCAGCCTTGTTTGTCAACATGTAGCTGCGACTGCTGACTGTGCTGTGTTTTCTGCTGCAGTGGTCAGCCGTACGTTGCTTTTGCGGAGAAGTATGTGCTGCCGCTCCAGGTGCGCTTTGACCAAGGAGCACATGGGGAATGCTGTCTTGATTCAGATTAGTCAGGATGTTGACTGGGTGTTGACTGGGTACCAGGGTGTTGACTGGGTACCATCAACTGGGTATCAGACTTCACCAAAAACTGCTGAGCTGCAAGGTAACGTTGTGAGCCGTGGTTGCTACACGGGCATCAAACCTATCAGCACACAGCCCATGCCGAGAAAGAAAGTGCAGACCAAACTGCAGTGCGTGAGCAACTGCTTATGCTGCAGCCCCAGCCTATTACTGCAGCTAAACTGTGCTGCCCTGCGCTGTTTTTTCACAGATCGCTAACATTCCCAACAAGCGAAACAAGTGTGTGCTGCACATCATCGACAGTCAGGTGCGTGAACAAAATGTAACGGGCACCAGCTGCTGCTTGGCGCTGATTTTTAGTGACCAAGACTTGTTGGTGTCTGTTGGGTGGGTTTGGAACCCTGCCATGCATTCAGCGGTTCGCTTCAAGCAACATCTTGCATGCTACCAACCATGTTTGATGGCATCATCACACATGTGTTGACAACAGAAGCAAAGCGGATCCGTTGCGTGGCATGTACGAGTCCTGGGCACCCTGGCGTGGTGCCAGCTCGCCTGCGCCTACATCCTTGTGGCTGTGGTGAGCTGCAGTGTGATAATGTGACATTGCTGTCCCTGCAGTCCTGCTGTGCCCTAAGCCCTACATGCGGCGTGTCCGCGCCTGCATTTGTGCGGCAGCTGCCCGCTCCATGGCTGCCCAGCAGGACTGCCCACAGCTGCACGCATAGAGCCGCAGCTTAACCAAAGCATCTGTATGCCATCGTCACTGAGACAGACGCTTGTTACATCTGCATCTGCAACGCAGGTGCTGATTCCACCCAGCCTGCTGTCTACGTTTGAAGACTGGCAGTCGAAGGCAGGCAAGCCGCAGTCACTTGTATCGCCTCAAGCCAGCTGGATACCCAACCTGCCAACAGCAGTGACCGCAGCCCCAGCAGCAGAAGCTACTCAGGGCCCCGCTGCTGCTGCTCCTGCTGCTGCAGCGGCGGCTCCTGCTGCAGCAGATAGCAAGCCTGCATCAGGAGCAAGTACTGCAGCAGCTGGCAGGTGCATCGCAGCTGCTGCGGCTGCTGCTTCAGCCCTGCTGCTTGTTCTGTAGTGCACTTGTTTGCAACAAAGGCTCAAGTGAAGCACGAAGGCAGCTTTGGCAGACAGCACCATCCAGGCCTGCGGTCAAGGAAACAGGTAGGCTGCAAGTTGAACTTGACTGTGCGGCATACATGAATGTTGCCGAGACAGGCAGCATTGATGCCTTTGAAACGCTCAAATCAAGCGGATGTGCCACAGTTGTTGTTACATCAATCCCGGTGATTTCACCTTGCCGTGCATGTGCTGCGGTGGGCCCAACAACAATGCATCGCTGGCAGTTGTACATGCAGTTGCGTGCTGATATTCACCATGATGTGGCGACTCAATTAGTGGCCCATTTTTTTCAAGGTGTTTTTCTATGCTATGAAAGTAGCCACTACGGCATCGGATGTATCAGTCAAAACACCTTTGACGACTACAACGCCAACAGTAGCTGATGCATGGTTGCTTTGGCAGTGCGCCGTGCTGAATTGTTATCAGCTGTTGGCTGCTGCAGCAAGCATGCGACACTGGCCCCGTGTGGCTTATGATTGTGGCTCAAGTTTTGGCATTACCAAAGCCATGATGGCGGAATTGTGTTGCCTGAACTGACAGGCGTAAAACTTCTGTGTATGGGTGGCCTACAGTGGGACTGATCCAAAATGTGAGGTGTTGCAGCCGGATCACGTCAATGGATGATTGTGTTGGCTCCTTCCACTGCAGTGGCCCACTGCAGGCTGCATGATCCTGCATGGATGCTCTGGCTTGATCGGCCAAACCATGTTTTACGTGATGCCATCATGGCATGTGACATCATGGTTTTGTAGTTTGCCACCGCTTACCATGTCAATGCTCAATGCAGCATGTGGCAGTTTTGTTGACACTACTGTTTCGCAGTGGACGTCAGTGCCGGGCATACCTGAATGTGTTTGACGTGTGCGTGACACCAGCCGGCGCTATGAGGCTTGGCATGCTGCTTTGCCAGCCTGGGATTGCTGCCAAGCATTATAGCATGGTCAACTTGCTGCACCCTATCATGGCACGCAGCTGGACGGTTTGCTACGTACGGCCATCACTTACCAAAAATTCGTTGTGTTTCTTATCCTGGCCCAGGATACGGTATCTCTCTGCGCCCTTTGCAGTGGTGCAAGGAATTGTATGGCCAACAGCAGCAATTGATGCCATCAGCTGTACTATTGTCAGCTTATGACATACGTGCCACGTTTTTGCAGGTTTGATAACATTGACTTGTTATTCATTGATTTGTTTCACAGCCTGTATCATATATACAGGCAGCTCAGCAGCCGCTGCTGCTTAGTGAGCAGTTGCGACTGCTCACTGCTGTGACTACCGCAGCCAGAGATGCGGCAGCTTGTGCACTGACAGAGCCACTGCCTGGCAGTAGCTGAGCTGCATGAACAACTCCATTACTGTCACATGTGGGCACAGTGATGATTATCACCTCGGAGTGGTGACTGGGTTGCCATCACCTGAGGTGCACAGGCTGCATGGTATCGCCGTCCTGCGACGGCTTCGTTACGCCAAGCATCTGTGCTACACTCAGCTTTGTACCACTGTATGCTAGCCGGGCGATTTGGCAGTCACAGTATCTGTCCAGTCAACAAACTTTGGACTGCAGGCACTTGGCAGGCGCAGCAGCTCTTCATTTGTTCAAACGGCAGTTGATAGTTTGAAGTGTCGTCAAAGGACTGTAAAATCAGAATTCACTTGCAAAACTCGCAGCATCTCACGAACCGGGTGACACATAACACTCTGCGATCTTCTTCCGCACTGCGGTTCCTAAGGTAGCTGATAGCCCGCAAACCCTAATTGGTGGGTTGTGTCGTCCCTCATACAGCATGCTGGCAACGTTGCAAGCCTTGTTGTGAAACTTCCCTGTGCTGAGTAAAGAGCGGTTGACACTCACCTTGGTTGATACGCATTCTTGCTGCCTGATCAGTGCCAAATAAGACGCAAAACGTCTGACTCGAACATATCCACCGTGTCCTTGCACGGTGCAGCTCAGTGACCCCGTCACGCAGACAGCAGCAAGCAGGAGCAGCAAGCAGAATGCTGGACGTTCTCGAGCCGATGCTCCTGCGCCACGTCGCACTAGCCAGCTCGGACCCTGCGACGCTTGCAGCCTCGTTTCGTGCAGCTTGGCAAGCCATCAGCGATGAAGGCTTCGCCCTGGAATGGTTCCACAAGTGGCAGCCGTTGCTTGCACCCAACAGGTCAGCACCCAACACCAGCACTGCCTGTGATTCATGATGCTCTTGCTGTTTGACCTGCTTCATTCAACTGTGAGAGTTTGTGCTCTGTATTACCGGCCAGCAGCCTGTGCAAGCAGCAGCAGCTCTGCGCAGGACCGCACATGGACCACACTAGCCTGAGGCCTTTCACGCAGCACAGGCACATCATGCATCTGCGGCAAAGCTGCTTCTCTCTCAGTGTTGCGTGTATGCGTTTGCGCTCGCCGTATGAAAATGTTCAATTGCAGGCCCTGGCAGTATGCTGTTGTGACGTGGCAGCGATTGCAAGGCTCCGGCTCAAGCCCCGAGCAGCTTGCAGGATTCATGCTCAAGTGCCTGCAGCAGCAGCAGCAGCAAGGATCACAGCAGCTAACACGCCAACTTGCAGGACTCAGTGTCAGCACAGCTGCGCATCCTGCCAGCCAGTTGCAGGCACAGCAGCAGCACCAGCAGCAGGGCGTGGCAGAGGTGCTGCAACAGCAGCAGCTGGCACAAGCGCAGCCTCCGTGGCTGCGGTGCCTGGTGCCCAAGTGCAAGTTTGAAGGGGTCATCAGCCGTCCCCCATCCTGCAAGCCGCAGCCTTCCACAGTGCGCAAAGCAAAGCACCTGTTAGCGCAGGGGAAGGGCCTAGCAGCGCTGCTGCAGCTATGCCCTGCATGTACCAGCTTGCTGCTAACGTATGCGGTACAGGCACGTAACGCAGTGCTGATGCAGCAGCTGCTGGCCTTGCAATCGGATCGGTTCGAGCCGCTAGTGTATCCACAGAACTACACGCAGCATGGGGGTTTCTTCCTCCTGCTAATTACGGTACAGACAGCTGCTGCTGCAGCAGTGATCAAGCGCTGGCCAGATGCACTTGCGATGCTGCTGGCTGCTAAAGGAGCAACAGCTTTCCGTGTTGCAAGGCCGCTGCTACGTCTTGCAGTAGCGCGCGGCGATGCAGCATGCTTGGAGCTGCTGATAACATGCGGCGCAGCAACTGACTCCATCTTTGTAGGGCCTGAGCACTTGGCAGTTGCAGCCGGCAGGACAGATGCAGCAGCAGCGGGTGTGGTAGCAATGCTGCTGAAGGAGCTATGGCAGAAGCAGCAGCTTGCTGCAAAGTGGATGAGGCCTGCGTATGCAGCTGCCTGCTGCAGCGGCAATGCTGAAGTGCTGCTGCAGCTGCTGCAGGCAGCGCAGGCAGCTGCAGCAGCAGAGCGGCAGCTGCAGTGGCAGCGGTGGCACCAGCGGCAGCATGTGTTTGCTGCGCTTTATGAGAGCGCTGCAGCTGGCAATGCTGCTGTCTGGCAGCAGCTCATGCTGTGGCCCTTAATGCTGCCGCTGTTGAAGATGCAGATACACACATGGAGGATATCAGCAGAATAAACACCAGCAGCAGCAGCAACAGCAACAGCACCATGCAACAGCAGCCAGGTCAGTCGCATGCAGCGCTGCGAGAGTTTGACCTATCACACCTGACAGCAGAGGACTGGCTGAACCACCTGCACAGGGTGCTACCGCAGGCCTCGCAGCAGCAGCAGCCAGTCAATCAAACGCCAGCTGCAGTACAGCGGCAGCAGCAGGATGCCGTTGACCGCTGCAGCATGGCTGACCTGCTGTGGAGGCTCTTGCAGGAAAAGCTGCCTGCAAGCGAAGCTGCGGTTAGGCAGCTGTTGGAGGAGTCCTGCAGCTGGCAGTTGCTAGGGTTTGGTTTGAGGGTCCTGGTGCAGCATGGCTTGTCTAGGTTCACGGAGGAAGAGTGGGTTCAGGGCAGGCAGGGTCCTCCAGCAGGCATGGCAGATGCTGCTGCAGCAGCGCAGCAGCAGCAGCAGTGGAAGCGTGCATATGATCCCTTTGTTGCTGCTACTGGACACTTGGACGCAGTGGACGCATCACTCCAGGCTGAGCTGCGCATAATTGCTACTGGGCAGTTGGATGCAGCAGCTGAGGCCACCCCATACTTGGAGTATAACAGAGTGCCAGATGCTGTAGTGGCTCTCTCAGAGGCGGTGCATGCAGAGCGGTTGCTGTGGCTGCAACAGCGGGGTTTGCTGTATGGAACGAGCTGCCAGGAACTGCTGCTGCATACGCTGCTCGCGCAAGCAGGAGTTGCAGCAGCACGTGGTCAAACCTCGCTGGCAGCACAGTATTTGACCAAGACGCGTAGCCTAGCACTTGCAGGAAGGGGTTCAGCAGCAGCAGCAGTAGACCCGGTGGAACTACAGCAGAAGCAAGCCACTAAGGCGGCATCGCTGGTTTTTCATGGTAGGGTTGTTGCCGCGTGCCAGGCAGGCGCATTTGAACAGCTGCAGCAGCTAGAACAGCTGCAGCATTTGACACGTGTGCTGGCACGGCTTGCGAGCACACAGCAGCCAGAGTATAACATTGCACCCTTTTCTACAGTGCACATGTTCTCTGAAGCCCCTGCAGGCATCGCAGCTGGGTGTGTGTCAGCAGCAACAGCAGCCGATGTGCTGCCAACAGGCCTTCTAGAGCAGCAGCAGATGCTGGTGGTGCTGTCACCATTCCAGCTGTCTTAAAGCCAGCAGTCAGGCAGGCGGCAGGACTGGAAGGTATAGCAGAGGCAGCAACAATTTGGGGAGGTTTTGATGCAGCAGCAGCAGCGTCAGGCACAGCTTGCGGCACAAACTCTGCTGCTGAGCAGTTGGCACGCATCACTGCTGCAGCACAACCATTCAGTCACAACGCTGCATACGCGCTGCAGCTAGGTGATGCGTTAGGAGTGCCTGTGCTGCAGCTGCAGCTGCAGCAGCTTCAGCACTCAGGCCTAGCATTTGTGCCTCAGGACAACCTGATGCAGCACGTTGCGTTCCTGAAGTCGCTGCACACCTACAGCAGCAGCTGCAGGACTTAGAGCAGCACTGCGGTCCCGCACCGCTCTGGCAGCTCTCTCTGCTGAAGGTGTTTGAAGCTTTCCCTGAAAATAGTGTCACAGCAGATCTGAAGCCAGCGGTGGACATCCGCAGGTCCGTGCAGGACAGCATCAGGGTCCAGGATCTGCCAGATGCTAGGGTTCAGAAGCTGGTCAAAACCCTCGCAGCAGCCAAGCACGTGCCCATCAGCGGTTCAGCAGCAGCATTGACTGGAGCAGCAGCAATGAAGGCTGCATTCGGTGCAGAAGACCTAGTGTTGCAGAAGCGCAAGCTTGGTAGTAAAGTTGCTGCAGCAGCAGTATACAAGCTGCGGCCACAGCTGCTGCAGTGGGTGATGCAGCAGCGAGGGCTTTGGGAAGAAAGTTGACTGCCAGCGGATCCCTCCATTCAGCCTCCTGCTGCTGCTGGTGTTCAGCAGTTGACCCAAACTGAGCAGCTGCAGCAGTCAAGTTTGACTTGCTGCTGGCCGTTGACCGTTGGGCTGAAGTCAACAACTGCTGTAGTAGCAGGAGATAGCAGTACAGGTGCAGCAACTGCAGCTGAGGCAGGCGTGGCCGGGCGTGTGGGGAGTGAGCTTGCTGCTGCTGCTGAGACGGCACTGGTGCTGCTGCAGCTGCAGCCGACGCTGCACAACCTGCTCAGCACATCTGTATTAACCTGCGACCTGGCAGCAGCAGCAGCAGCGATGGTGCTGGTGGTAGTCCTGCAAGCATGAGTGCAGCACGCGTTGCCCGTGCTACAGCTGTGCTGGCTGCTGTGGCTGCAGCAGCAGAGGTTCCTGCAGGTGCACAGCAGATGACGCGCATGACGGTTCAGAAGGTTGTCGATGCATGCGATGCTGGTGTGCTGGCTGCGCTGCTGCTGTGGAGCAGCCGGCTGAAGGCGTGGCAGGCAGAAGGCCAGGAGGACTCTGATGACGACATGGAGTAGTTGTAGGGAATGGGCACATGCATGTATGACTCATGATAGGCTGAATGGTGACATCTTTGCTGTGTGCATTTGAACGATAAGTCACTGTGTAGTGCAGCAGGGCGGTGTGTTTAGTGGCGCGGAAGGGTTCATTACTTAAAGCACGGGACAGTTGCTTATGGATGCTGTTGATAGCTCTATGGGAAGTGAACCCAATGTGATGCAGTCATGGTCGTTGATGCAGCATCTAGCTATGCCATTGGGCACCATTGCGCTTGCCCAATTGCCTTTGCATTGACATGGCTCCATGCCACAGCCCCCAGAGCCGAGGTAGAAGTGTTAGGACAACTTCAAGTATGATTACGCATGCATGTTGAGCAGGGACACCAGCATTCATTGCTGCTCTATGACGCCAACATGCACGCTGTTCAAAGGCTGTCATTTGATGAGTGACATGCTGCAACACGGTAACGCACATATGGCCTATCCAGCGCTGCTGAATTATTTTGTATCCCGTAGGCTTACCGAAGAGCGCAAGTCGTCCTGCCCCCGCACCGACCCCTCTTGCTGGTTCGTCCTACTTGTGCCCAAAACGAGGTGGGCAAGTTTAGTGGCTTTAAAATACTATACAAGAAAATCACCAGTCACCTGATCCATTGGCTGAGCTCAGCGGCTCCTCTTACTGCTCACCGGTCACCAGGTGCAAGAGGACACACAGCTGGCCAGCCAGCGAACATGCCGTTGTCATGTCATTGCTGGTAGTTATACCGATTCCCGTATAACGATCAATGAATGGTGAACTTTGCTGCCTGTGACACCTGCAGTGTCACCAACATGCAGAGAGCAGTGCTGCTGGCACTGCTGTTGGCAGGTGAGTTCCTCTCCTTAGTATCTGCGCGCAACAAAGACACTGCAGACCGTTTCAACTACGACGAAACGTTTTGAAGGCTCGGAAGCTGTACTCATGGCCTATAACATAGTGTGCAGCATCAGATCTGTGCAACAACCCCACCGCTGCTGCCAGCTGACAGCATTCCTGCAGGGCTACAACATGATGACTACAAGCATGGAATATATCTTATAGTCACATACAGCCACCTTAAATAGGCTTCACAGTACCACAGCAAGTTGAGACATCACCTTGCTGTGCTTGTACTGAGCCGGCTTGCTGCCTCTTTTATCCAAAACTGCTTCTCACACCGCAGGCCTTGCAGCAGGCAGCCATGCAGCAGCGCCAGCTGCCCCAAACGTCATGGCATTGGGTGCAAAGTACCCTGACATAACACAGGGGCTGCGCTTCATCAACAGCAGCGATGAAGAGCTGGCCGCATACCTCGCAAACCCCAAGACAGTATGCACCTTCTTGGCCCCCAGCAACTCCGCAATGACGGAGAGCATCAGGCGCCTGGGCAAATATGCAGGCATTGCTGCGCAGAACGAGAGCATGCAGGTAGCTACCTTGAACTATCATGGTGAGTCTTGGCAGCTGCCAAGCTGCAGTGCCTTGCGCAGCTGCAGAGTGCAACAGACGGTTTCCACCGTATGCGGCTAGCCTGCCTAGTCTTGTTATCAGAAGTCCACAGCCCAGCACGGATAGTACAACAAGCCAGCTGACACGGCAACCAGATCATTTGCCTACATGGCAGCCGTTGCTACACTTCACCTCCTTTGCCGGATGTCACTTTGTATAGGTTATCACTGTGTTGCGCAGCTAACAGCCTGCTGCCGCTGTTGTCACACACTACACCAGCAGAAGTTGCACTCCTCTTTCTTGCTGGCTTATCTTCACAGCTAACTTCAAGTGCTGCTGCCTTTCCAACATCTGTTGGTGTGTGGAACATTTCTGCAGTGATTCCTGGCAAGGCGTTGACCACAGCCGACCTGCTCAAGCTGGACCAGTCAAACACACGCGCCAAAGAGACGCTGTGGATCCTGCACCTCAAGTGAGTGACGCCTGCGCAGCGCTGGAGTAGCCAATGAATGAATCGTTGAGCTATGCGTGGTGTGTTCACACTTGACATTCGCGTAAGTTAAGGGAGGGGGCGTGTGTAACGATGAGGAAGCCTAATGCGCCTCCGCACACCCTACCATGTGCAGCGCTGAAGCAGCCAGGACAGCGGCTGCAGCGTATAGGCTACGCAGCAGTCTGCCAGTGCCATGTGGGGGCCGGCACACAGCGCTGAGTGCAACAGTCAAGAGCAATATCATTGTTTGACTGGCTACAGCTACTGGTGGCGTAAGTTCAGGCTGCTGCTGGCTTGTGTCAGCGTATATTGCAACAGGAGGCACAGCGCTGAGTGCAACAGCAGAACACGACAGATTTGCAGCTTGAAGTGTGGGACCTGGCTTCCACACCATGCAACAGCATCTGGTGTACTAATCAGCTCATGTGCGTGTTTTTTTGTTGCAGGGGTCAGCCTCAGGTGTACAGCAGGCCTGACTATCCAGTGCCAATGGCCACAGCAAACATCAAGGCAGGCGGCTGCGTGGTGCACATCCTCAACACCGTAAGTGGACTACAACACGGACCACAGCAGTTGCACCAGCAGCAGCAGCGACTTCAGTGGTGATAGTACAGGCCCCGTCAGGCCAGCGGGGAATGTGGTGTGAATGTGCGTGTGTGGCCCCCTTCCCGCCCCACCCAACTAACTGCATGCTGTTGTATGCCAGGGTCAAAGGGCTGCACATGCAGTGTGCATACTTGACACTGGGAGCGTCTACTGCAGCTGAGGCAACAGCAAACGGCAATGCATGTACTGCCATGCTGCTGCCGCGTCCCTAGCTAGCGCCAGGACACCGCCAAGCTACTTTCAATTTCCTGCTTGCTGTTGTCCCGTATTCTCCGTGGCAACAAACGTGCTGCAATGGCCCTGTCCTTATACATCATGCTTGCTTTGAAGGCGCGCAGCTTTCATTCACCTGGTGTGCAGGATCCGTCTGAATCAGTTCTCTGACATCATGCTCCTCGCTGCGTTTGCGGTTTGCGCTTTGCAGGCGTTGGTGACCCCCCCAGTGCAACCTGTAACAAACCTCCTCTCAAAATACGCAAATTGCTGCAGGCGTTGGTGCCCCCCAGTGCAACCTGTAACAAACCTATTTTTGACTCGCCAAATTTGCAATCTGCAGGCGTTGGTGCCCCCCAGCGCCATCCCCCTCATCAACACCTGGCTGATTGAAAACAAAGCGTTGCCGCCACCCCCGCCACGCGCCGAGTGGGGCAAGATCCAGACCCCACAGCACAAGGAGCTCGTTGAGCTGTCAGAAAAGGGCGTCGGCATCGAGGGTGTTGCTAATGCAACAGCAGCAGCGGCGAGTCCAGCGCCAGATACAGCTGCTGCAGTTCCTGCGGCGGCGCCAGCAGCAGCAGCAAGGAGTGCAGCAGGCAGCAGCAATGTGGTTGGTGCGGGCGTGGTTGCTGTTGCGGCTGTTGCTGCTGCTGTTGTGCTCTGGGTGTAGCTGTGGCGCGCTGATTTGGTGTTCATTTATTCCATCAACCCACCGGGTATAGTGAACGTACGTTCGTATACTTCCGCAATGTGAAATGTACGCGTCAATATGCTGGCTGAAGCTCATTGTGATGGCCTGCCACGCAGCCGGCATACCAGGTACCATACATGATGCAACATGATGAGTGTGGCGGCTTGAACTTCCAGCAGCAACTGTATGCACAAGTCTTCTTCAGTTTCTTCAGTAATTTATGATTGCACCAGGACCAGATCGTATCGAAAGGTTGCTCTGAGCCTCATCAATAGAGGGGACCGCCCAGAGTCTGGCTTGGTGTGTACGTCACGTGCAGTGCAGTTTGCAACCGTTGCAGGCCTTTGGCACTGCCAACATGCTGGCTAGGCTTGTCCCTTCAACCTAGTGCTGTACACTATACGGCTGTACTACAGCTGAGCTGTAAAAGCCTGTAAAAGCTATTGATTAGCATCACCCAAGCAGCCGCTGAAGGCATGCAGTGACACCCTTTCCCTGCAAGCAAGGCTGCTTACGCAAGCAAGGCTGGCTTCCCACCGCTGACTGTCAATGCTGAACAAGTAGATCATAGCTGTCCAGATCCAGGAGCTTCCGGGGCACCAACCCTTCTGCGTCCAGGGAGCATCAAGTACTACAATGGGCTGCGCATGCATGCATGCACTTCTATATATCTTGAAAGATTACCTGAAGCAGAAGTAGAAAGGGCAGCGTCAGGGGGTTCGTCACCGGCTGGTGCCCTCAGAGAACCTGGTCCTGCCGCCCCTCTGGAAGTCCTGAACGTTGTCCTTGCAGCTTAAAACCCAGCGTCGGTAAACCATCCTGTAGCCGCTGGCAGCTGGTGAGAGCTTGTGGGTTAGGCGGTGGCATGCGCTATGCCATCAGCGGCTGATTGGCGAGCATGGATGCGATGCTGTCAGCAGCTCACAATAGGCAGCTGTCTGACATGAGTTCCACCGTACATGGGTTTTAGGTTTGGCGAGAGGCCCTCGCAGCCTACCTGATTCCTGGTAATTGGAACCACTGCGTCAGAGCCGGTATTGCCGCACGTTTTAACTTGTCATCACTAGTCAAGAACTTTTGAGCCTGCCAGCATGGCGATCGCGGTCACCTTAATGCAGGCGCTTTTGCACTAGGACGGGCAGAGCTCTGGTGACAACGTCAAGCAAATCTCCTGCATAATGTATGAAAGCGATGCAGATGGATGCTTTTGGCTAGTGCATAGCCTCTACGTCTCGTCAGGAGCGCTCTGGAGTAGGCTGCAAGTGCTTGAGTGTGCCTCAAACGTTAACGGGCTGTCGGTGCCTGCATCTGGGGAAGGATACTAATTCTGGTTCTCAGCACTGGGGCATGTCTAGAGGCTGAAACTTGGATGGTATGACTAACATGCAATGATATATACATTTTTGACTTTTTGGACGCTAAACCCCAGGTCTTATGGGGGTTTACCACACACAAGCGTCACAGGAAGAAGGCACCAGGCTGGGGTGACCTTTAACGGTGTGCTCATCCTTTTGTGCTGAAAACGACTAGGTTGCACTTACAAACAACCTGGTATGTCGTTTTGGCTGTGTTGCAGCCCTTTATGCATGCTTTTGAAGCAGTGTGTTCAGCCTCTGTGGAAGTGCTCTGCTGCTGGACCACCCAGCACAGGCACTCTGAGAACAGGGGGCCACAGTGAACCACAAACGCAACGTATAGACACTATATCATTGTTAGCGTACATTCGTGGCATGAATCGCACCTGCAGCCTTCGGGGCCTCCCTAAAAGTGGGCTTCTGCTGCTATGCTGCTGTCTGGTCAGCCCTCCGTAGACCATGCTCCAGATGCTACAATCGCTATAAAGCACGCATATCGTGATAAAAACATCAATGAACGTCAGTATGCGGTCTGGTGTGCTCAGCTGGCATCACGCGGGCTACGCAGTTGTCGGGTGCAGACATTACTCGCAAACGGAACGGTGGGCGAAAGCTTTTATGAGCCAGATACAATATATATTGAACTTAAAAACAGTCTAAATGGGTCTGGTGAGGTTCGAGACAGTTTTATACATCACAATCAGAGCGTGTGCACGATGACCAAAGTCTGAAATTTCGGGCCATAAAACTGTATGAAGCTCGATAAGATTGTCCTAAGCAGATCTTATCTCAACAAATAATCATTCGATGAAATCAAATCGAGAGCCGACCGTTCCAAATGTCATAGGTCAGGACCACCCTGGGGTGCAGCAGGGTGGTTTTGCTGCTGTGGGTTGTCCGATGAGCTGTCAATGCCAGAAGTTGCTTTAAAGGGGGTCTATAACACTATAATATGCAGGAAAACAGGTGAAAAGTGCTGAGCACTGATAGCCAGCACCCTGGTATTCAGTATGATTCCCCCTTAAGCCGCTGATCCTGCCATACCGTTCGATCACGAATAAGTCATAATCCAGCAGCGTGCTTAGGTGCGTGCAAGCGTGCTGGTCAGCATTCAGTCATTTGGCGGTCTGTTGCAGCACGGTTAAACAGGGACGCTCGCTGGGTAGACCGGCGCACTCTCGGATCATACCCACATGTATAACAGTTACTTTCAGCGCTTGCCGGGGCTTCGCAGCGCCCTCGATGCTTCGAAAATCGCCGGATTGAACCGGCAAGCCCGGCCTAACCCTCCAGTAGTGTACGGTGGCTGTCATGCAAGTCAGCCATGTGATGAAGTGGCTTTGCTTCCATTATGTTTTGGGAGCTCAGCTCTGAACAGCGTTGTAACTCTTTGGTGGGCTATAGTCACTAGCACTTCTGAGAAGACAAGGTTCCAACTATTCGCATGCACTACAGATGAACAGCTTATCATAAGCTGCAACAGTACGCATGACATCATTTCAGCTTCAAGAACAGAAAATATCTTGCAGATCAGCCACCTTTCAAAGTTCATCATGTGCACCTTTTGTATGACCTTTGTTGCATCGTATCTCATGCACTGCAGCGGCTATCAACCGCACCACGTGTGTGCACACACTTCACGAATGAACAGCTGGCGGCATCAGGCCACTTACGCAGAAGCAGCACAGCTGATTTAGCACAGGATGAAGCACACATATATTGCTCTCATCCGTACCACCGGCAAGTGCAAGCAACAGGCAACTTGCCTGGCTTGCCATCATCATGATCTTCCCACATATGGGGCCGATGGCCGATGGCGTTGATGCTATGGCTTGATCTGGTAATTTGATGATGATGATGATCATCATCATCATGATCTTCCCACATAGGTTCCCACAAAGGATTCGGAGCTGAAACCAACAACAGCCATCAGTATGTTCCATGCCACTGTGACAGTAGAAGCAGGGTGCTGCGCCAATCTGCTGCCGGCAGGCGTTACAAAGGCAGTTTGAATGCCACCCACATAATGTACAGTTTCAACCAGCCCCACTGGCACTAACAGCATCATGATGTGAACGATGCTTAGAAGCAGTCTTTGCAACATTTCAACCGTCAAGAACAATCCACATGTCGTGTTTGCTGCCACAGTCCTTCAAACAGTAGAAAGCATTTTGTGACAGGCTCCTCAAGGCACATAAGCTGGAGATACAGTCTATGTATGCGGAGCTGCGTCCTTCTGCAGCTACCATTACATCCATATCAACTCTCAATGTGGAGCCTCCCAGCCCGCACCCGACAAGCAGCAGTGTGGTACAACGTTGTCACCGCTAGTTACATCACATACAAACTGGTTTCAAAGTTGAAGTACACCTTCTCAGCTGCGTGACACTGGCTTGGCGCAGGGTTTCAAATGCACTGTGATGTAGACCAAACTTTGGCGGCCCTGAGCCGGACGTCCTACAGACCCTTGTTCTGCTTGGAGCAGGGTGTGCTGATATCACGATAGAACCGCTGCACAGCCACCGGGGAGTTGGCACCCGACCCCTTGCCGCTTGAGTTGCTGCTGCTCCTCGTCTTCACCACACGCCACCAGTTGGCTGTTGCTGCTGCTGCTGCTGCAGACGATCCAGCACCATCATGTGACCGTTGATGGCAAGCAGGGCTGCTAGCTGCCGTTGGCAATGCTGCTGCTGCTGGCGCGGCATACTCTGAAGCCTCCGCTCCGCCTTCCAGATCCACACTGTACTGCGTATAGAAGTGCTGGATGTCAACTGTGGATCGCGGAGTGTCCCCATCTGCATCATGACTTGACGCGTTACTGCCAGCTGCAGAGGACCTGTCAGTCGACTGCTTGCTGGCTTGCCTAGCGCGTATGTGGTACACAGTGCGAGCCAAAAACAACGCCAGTACAACCAACACCACGGCACCACCTGCCACAATGCCAGCAATAGCGCCAATTGCAAGCTTTGGCTGCTGCTTCTGAGGCGGTACGAGCGCCATAGATGCAGATGGTGACTTGTTGTTCTGCCTAGTTGACATTAAGCCAGCAGATGCACTGTGCACCTTGTCAAGCTCAGATCGCGCAGATCTGAAGGCTGGAACATACAGATCATCGGACGGATCTGTAGGGATCAGATCTACCTCGATTCCAGGCTGATCTGGAGCCCCTGCTGCAAACTCTAGCAGCGCTGAGTCATCAACATCTGTTACTTCCTCTGTATTAGTTTCTGCATCATTGCTGCTGCTGCTGCTGCTGTCAGAGCTGCTGATGGAGTTGGCTGGGGTTGGAAGGAAACCAACTGTCTCTGCAAGCATGGTTTCAGAGTCGGCATGCCCATGGCTGCTGCTGCTGTCTACATGTGCTTGTGCTGGAGTCTGCTGCTGCTGCTGCTGCTTGTTCTCACTGCTGAGGGGTGCTTGCGTTGTTGCTGGCATGCGCTGTTGCTCAGGCACTGATCCAACAATGGGCTTCGTTGTTGTGCTGCTGCTGCTGGTGCTGCTTGCAGATGCTTTGGCAGGCGCTGGCTGTGCAGGCTGCTGCACTGGTGTAGGCGCTGCAGGTGCAGGCTTGCTGCTCTCTGCTTCATCACTCATAGCACTACTGCTGCTGCTGCTGCTGTCCCCACCCAGCATTGCTGAGAACAGGGTGTCAAACTCTTGTGTGGCCACTGGAGGCACATCTGCCACATCCTGCTGCACATCCTCTTGCAGTAGCTGCTGCTCCTCTAGCAAAAACTGCTGCTGCTGCTGTTGGTCTTGCTCCTGCTGAGCCATTTGCTGCTGCTGTAGCAGCTCCTGCTCCTGTTGCATCTGCTGATGCTCCTGAAGCTTCTGCTGTGCCAGCTGCTCCTGCTGCTGCTGCTCTTGCAGCTGCTGCACTTGCAATGGCAGAACCTCTGGCGCTGACTCCAGCTTTATCTGCGGGGGCATGTTGAACTGCGGAGGAAGTTCATACTGAACAGAGCTGCTTTGCGCATCCATGGATGGCAATGAAGCATCCCAGTTCTGCGCGTCATTTGGAAGCTGCATTCCATAGCTGCTGAAGTCAGGGACAGCTGCATTGACGGCGTTAGCGCTGTACTGTGTCATGAGATGACTCATGCTTGGATCACTGGTGTCCAACGTTGGTGCTGGTAGGGATGCTGCCTGCTGCTGCATGCCCTGCATGGGGTAGCTGCTGCTATAAGCTGCTGGTTGCTGCATTGATGCTGGCACATCTGCTGCTGCTGCTGGTGGTGTTGCTCCTTGGTTGATCATACTCAGAAGCAGGTTGTTCATGTCGTTTGTGGCGGGCAGGCGTGCTGTGTCATCGCTGGACATACGCATGCGTGAAGAAGGGTTGAAGATTGCACTGAGGCCAGGGCCTTGTTTTTGATCCCCTAGCTTCCCTGCAAGCAGACACCAACCAATGGTTTGAAAAAAACCAGATACAACTGGGAATGTGCCTGCTGCCAATTGCTGGTGCAGCAGCGCTGTTACAAGGACAAGTGCTGCTTTCTGTACTATAGCAGCAGCACTGTACAGCGTCTAGCCCTGCTGCCGCAAGCAATGCAAAGTTCCTTCCAAGCTGCAAGCATACCCTCCTCAAACAAAGCATGGCAAGGCTGTGGGGGTATGTATCATGCTCATCCCTTATGCTGTAGATACCAGCGGGGTTCAATTGTTTGCTTACCTGGCCTTTCAAATCGCAGCTGACCAACGGCACCAGCTTGCAGCATGCACCAGACACCCAGAAGCAGCAACACCCGTGCTGCCATCTTAGAAAAGGCTTGCCAAACTCTGGTAGTACTGCAATTCACGGAGTGTGTTGTGCGCTAGCCAAGCAGCAGCTGCGCGTGCCTGCTCCTGCCTGCACTGAGTCAGACCTGCAGACAGTACAGCAACAGCAGCAGGCCGGTGAAGCAAGACCACTTGCATGTGTCTGCTCGTGAATTACATACATGCGATGGTGAACTATGCATTCATCGCCTACTTTATCGTCAGCTGGCATTCACCAGCATGAGCGACAGCACAGCCATCACTATCTGCGGGGATGTGACAGCTTCGCTGCCTCCGTTCTCACAAAGCTCTCATGCTATCAAGTTTCTTACTGGGTGTAAGCGATACTCAATCAGCAGGGTTGTCGGAAGGCGTCACGACCAAAATGGCGCCAGCGCTGGTGCTGCACCTGGAGTAGTGCCGATCACGGTCGTTTCACACGGTGAAACAAACTAAACGCAGTGCAAGCCATTAATCACAAACCTACGGCGTGCATGTTTCTGACAGTGACACAACGGCATCTGCATCGAGACAGAACGGCAACTTGTCGCTCCGTAGTGCGTGGCGTGTGCCTGATTGATGCAAAGTAGTTTGTAGGTCTACGATTACGTGTGATGGTTGCAGGCGGCGAGCGAAAGCAGAGACGCCGTGTATTGCTACAGCTTTGCAGTGCAACTGCACATGTACAGTACAGCAGCACACGTTGCAGAAGCAGCAGCCCGTCAGTCGCCTGCTTGCGCATGGCGAAAGCGAAAGATGCAGATCGCATATTTACTCATAAATTCGAGTTGTGCGTTGGTTTCAAGCTGTTAATGTAGAATATAAGGCTGGCTGGGGGCTCTTGCAGCACACACTGCCAGTGGCAGGGAACAGCTGTCCTCCATAGTTGCAGAAGTACAACATGAGGGTGGGCCAATCAACAGTGTTGCCTCACCAACCAGTCCAGGGCAGTACGCACTGGTTACGCAGTCATTGTAGTCACCAACCCAAACGTGTCTTCAACATACCGTATGCTGTGACAGCCCCACGCTCTTGCTGCCACAATGATCACCACTGGCAGAGCACTACAGTACTGGAAACAAGCAGAATCATCAATCTTGCTGACTAGCACACTGTCAAGGATAGTCGTAATCAGCATAAAAAGCTGCAGTGCTGTCAATCATGAAAAGCATATGATAGTCAATAAGGTAGCAGCAGGCAGTATCTCCAATTTGTGCACTGCCACAGCATCTGTTCAATCAGAGCCACACTGCTTGACCCCTGCCAATTCAAGGGAGGGTTCTGGCATGGATCTTGCATCACAACAGCAATAGCAGAGCTTGCGCTGCTCTGTGTGCATTGTCAGCAAGACTGCGTGTGGGTGATGTTGCTAAGCCGTTGAACAGCTACCTCTTTTAAGGCATACAAAGCTGGAAACAAACATGGCACAACAAACGGCATGTCATTTGCTGTTACAGCAAATGCGCCCTACATACGCCTTTGTTTCAAGCTGTGCTGACAATCCTGCAGTGCCAACGCCAGCAGCAGTGAGCAGTTCAGACAAGAGCGCAACACAATCAAGCACCCGCATAGTCCTCCATCAACGCTCACTCACAAGATGAATGGACAAAAGCAAACCCAGCCTAACCACATGCTCAAACTAAACCCTTCAAGGATTAGTCAAGCCACTAACTGCATGCATATGATTTGCATCAGAACATCTCGTAACCATCAGTTTGCCACAAATCTACGTCCTATCAACCAACAAAATCCTGCTGATCAAAGCCCTGGAGCCACCAATGCGTTTGATAATGCCATGCTGCCATAACATTGCACTCAAAACAGGTCATGTGTTTGATGAAATATAATCCCAATGACAAACCCGAGAACAGGTTGCCGCAACAGTTCCAGCACTTCTGCACATGCAATAAAATCTCATGCCAGACAGCAGCAGCCATTAACCCCTGCACCAACATCCTCTGTGGCTGCTGCTGTTCTTGTGTGTACCACAACCGCGACGCCATAGCGCCTCAGCCGCCGCAACAGAGTACCTGGCGTAATCCCATGGCGCGATTACTCGCTTGTAAGCGTAAACCGCCGGATGTCACCAGCAGCCGCAGGCCGTGCGACAGGTGCTGCCAATATGCCCTCTGCAGTCAACCTGAAACTAGCAGCTGCTGGCGTCCTGCCTGGCGCAGCCGCAGCTGCATTGCCGCTTGCACCACGGCCGGTCAGATCTCTGATCCAGCCGCCTGTGCTGCCGCTAGACGGCTCTCCAAATGATCCAGCAGCAGCTTCCGCCCCTCCGTTGAGTGTAAGCCTGCGATCTGGCCGCACTACGTCTGCTGCTGCACCTCCTGAGCTCATCGCTGCTCCACCCATGCTGACAGCCGGGCTGATACAAACAGCAGGCACCTTCTGATTTGCGAGCTCCATATCTTCTGTCAGTGCTGTCGGTGTGTAGCCGCTGTCTCTATCTTGATCCATCTTCCTAGCTTGGACAAATAGCAACACCCCAGCACCTAACAGCACTGCTCGAATGCACCTAGTGCGATTCCAGTTGCTGCACCAGCTGGCAGGCCCTTCTGGTTACTTCTGTTATTTCCAGAGGCTAAACTCTCAGCACCAGGCATTAGATGGCTTGCTAATCCAGCTGGCGCTATCACCTTATCGTCTATATGCGTCGAATCCTGTTGTTGCAGTGCTGGTAGCTGTTTGCTGCGGCTGCTAGATGATACTGAAGTACCTGCTGCAGCTGCCGCAGTCGCCACTGCTGCTGCCTCATCTTGTATCTCACCAAACGTCTGTGGAGTCTCCCGCTCCAGTGCTGCAAACGTTGCAGGATCCACCTGCAGAAGATCAACTTCCACTGGCTGCCCTGCAAGTGCTGCTGCTGCTTCTCTGTCGATCTCGTGAAGATCTGCCAGCACAACATTGTCAGTAACAATGCGGCCGTATGCACTGTGACCATCCCTGCCGTCCATAAGCTCCTGCTGCTGCTGCTGCTGCTGCCTCTCGCCTAGCTGCTGCAATGCTCCTGCTGTACTAGCGCTGTCGCTGCTGTCAGCGAACTCCGATCTGCCAGGTGCCAGCGGTGCTGCCTTCTCTCGTGGAACGTACGGCTTCCTTGTTGTCACTTCTGATACACTTGCTGATCTGCCGCCAACCTTGTTTAGCAACTTTTGGAACTGCTGCTTTGCAAGCACAGGATCTAACCCCTCAAGCTCTGCCAACAGCTGCTCTGTTGCTGCATCAGCACCGTAGTTCACGCCTTCTAATCTGGTGCCAACTGTCAAGAGGCCTGGTTGTTGCACAAGCTGCTGCTGTGTTGTTGCATCAAGCGACGGCGGCCCGATTGGAGCAGATTCCAACCTTGGAATTGACGCATGAAGCATCTCATGACTGACACCACCCGGGCTAGTGCCGAACTTACGTCCTCTGCCAGATAGCTTGGTGATCAAACTGCTGAGCTGGGGGGTGGTGACACCTTGCTGCTCCTGCTGCTGCTGCTGCTGGCTGCTCATCTGTGCTGATTCAGGGGTGTAACCTTGCTGCTGCTGATGCTGCTGTTGGGGTTCCGGTAAGCTTGGCAGTTGCAGAGGATCTGAATCCAGGTAATGCCTAAACCTTTCCGGCAGCTGGTACGGCTGGTTGCTGCCTGGAAGCCCAAAGCCTCCTGTGACAGCGTCAAATGCAGCTGCAGAACCCACTGCACCAAAGCTGCTGGGGCGGTTCACTCCAAAGCCAGGGAAGTTGGGACCTGGCTGCCCATGCCCTGTGTATGCTGGGTTACCGCGTGCATTTGCCATTTTTGAGATGAGACGCAGCAGGGTTGGTGTGGGTTGCTGCGGAAGCTGCACTTTTGGTGCCTGTGACAGCAAGTGAGGACAGCAAGCTGTGATGAGAAGTGCGGTTGTGGTGTAACTTGATGCTGGTGGCTGCAGGTGCTTGGTTGCGGCAAATCAACTTGGCCTGTGGTACTGCAACAACTGTTGGCAGCCAAAGCCATGCAATGATGTGCTGCATGACAGGCTGTATATGTCCTACTACCACAACTGAGCAGGGCTGCAAAGACAGCGCCCTGGGGTCTTTTGAATTCTTTTTTAACTCAATCACGGCAGTCTTGAGCCATTGCAGCAGCTTCACCAGCATCGGCAGCAAATGCGCACACCTTCTCATCGAGTGATGAATCAAACTGTAGATCCTCCAAGCTCACACCAGCTGCTGCTGCGAGCGCTGCCAGGTATGCTGACACATCCTGCTCGTCTGGAGCATCATCAAACTGATCCTGCTGCAGCGTTCGCCTGCTGGAGTCGCTTCCTTGGACACCTGCACTCACAGGTTGCGGATGTTGAAAGCAGGTTTTATTACAGGTATGCCCACTTACAGCACAAAGTCTTGTGCGTGATTGCCTTGAGACCCTGTCTTGCTACTGCTGATTGCCTTGGGCCCCTGTCTTGCTACTGCTGGCTGTTGCTTGTGCATGCACTGGCAACCAGGTTTCGTGTAGCTATTGTCAGTATCAAACATCACTTCTTCTTGCTAGCAAGGGATAGCGCTCACCTGCTGCATGTGCACAGTACAAGCATAGGCCCAGCAGCAGCACTGCCACTGCTGCCCTGACCATCGCTGCCGATGCCTCTCAAATAGCGATCTCTAAGATACTGCTTGCTACAAACGCTGCTTTTTGCACGCCGTTACGCCCAGTCTACGGCAACGTGTGACGTGAGGGGCTTGTCACGGCGAGCCCATGTTCATCTGGCGCCCAGCAGCTGGGCTAAAATACTGCGGCTGCTTGAAATCGTACTTCAAATATGTTTGGCGACCGCCATGGAGTGAAAGTTCCTGCTGCGGCCGTGCAAGGAAGATAGGCAGCAGCCGACGTGCAGCGCCCAGCGTAACGTGAACTGCCGATGATATATGTATTAGTATCGTGAACGTTGAAATAGCTGGCAGCAGCTGCTGACAGAAAAGGCGCCGGCGCTCGCACCATGCGTCCGCCCTTCCTGGTGCGCGCCAAAACTCACCGCGCATCTGCAGATTCAGAGCCGACGATTGTTCAGTTTCGCGGCTGGATGCATCGAATTGAGAAGCTTAAAGCCGTGTTAGCCTTTGGAATGTAAGATCTTGTGCGTGTGTGCAACAGAGTACTGCCCATGTGCCACCACGTGCCATGTGCACTCGAACGCTGCCAGGCCTCGAGAAAGCAGTTTGGTATCGTTTGAACCACCTGTGGCTCAAGCAAAGCTGGTTGGTTGACGTGGAACAACCAAGTAACCAGCAGCATCTCAAAGGAAGCAACTTGTATCTGCACATAGGTGTCAAGCGCCGGCCCAGTAGCACGGCGCTGAAGGCAGTGCTTCATGACCATGGGGGGCGTTCAATGATGGCCCAGCCAACAAGCTGCCAGGCAATCCAACTGATCAATCTTGATCGACTCTAAGAACCGTCAAAAGCCAACAATCTTCCGGCTCAAGCCCTGAGTTCGTCGATCTGACACGCTGCAGTGCACTTGCTGGTACTGGCAACATTCAAGGCTGCGGCACAGCTGGCTAGTGCCAGATTCACTGGCTTGAATAAGTGCCTCAGACCTCATAACGCAGCACAATAACGCACAGGCTGATGACCCTCTGCTGTCGCAGTGCCACAAGCCCTCTGCACGCGGTGCTGCTACGAATCCGATGAGGTTGGTGTCGTGCTGCTGTCATTCATTTCTTCCGCTCCTGAGGGGCGCGGGGCCGATGGCGTTGATGCTATGGCTTAATGGGTAACATGATGATGATGTGCTGCTGTCATGCTGCTGTTGCGGCTGCTGGTGCTGCGACGCCCTGCTTTGGACTACTGACCCTACTGCTGCTGCTGCTGCGACGGGCTGCCTCGTACTACTGACCCTACTGCTGCCGCTGCGGCTGCTGCTGCTGCTAGTGTGCTACACCCACTATCCTTCAAGCAGTGCCACAAAACTGCACACTCATTTCTTCTCAATGAAGCGATTATTATTATCAATGAAGCGCCTCTGCAGCTTTTTGACCCCTGGCAGCTGCCGCTTGGCGACAGCAGCCAGCACTGGCACCAGGAAGCACGACGTTTTCAAGCGCTCCGGCTGCTCCCCAGTTTCACGCGCCCTCATGATCTGCCTGTACATGTACTTCGGCCATGTGAGGAGGCAGTGCCTGCGATGCGACGAGACAGCATGGTAAGCAGCACGAGCTGATGAGTGTGCAGCATGTGCAGCACTGCTGGCAGCAGTTGCCTGCGTGCATGCAGAAGGCGTGGCGTAGGCTGTGATGTGCGTTTGGGTCATGCCGGTGCACTGCATGCTAATGCCGCATCCATTCGCATGTACGCTACGCTGCTGCCAATGTTCAAAGGACTGCAAAGCAACACAACGGCTGCAATCTCAAATGGACACTGGCAAAAGCAGGCTGCTCAAACAGGGATGGGGTTTGTGGGCAGCATTAAGTCAGCACTGCCTCAGCACAAGTGCTCAGCACAAGTGCGTTCGTGATAAAGGGGCATGTACACAGAAGAACAGTGAAACACTGTCAAGCCATCCAATTGGGGCACCGGTCAGCCATTACAGGGGACTTGCGCTAACAACATCAGCATTCATGCGCACATGATGCCCACTGATGCAGCGACACGTCTACTACTAGTACCAATATGACAGCTGTTGCAATCATCAGCAAGACATCAGCAGCACACAGGGACTCACTCTTTGGCGCGGGTGATGGCAACATACAGCAGGTTCCTTTCTTGCTCCAGTGCAGCTGCTGAGCCACTCAACTCGTCCTTGCGAATCGACGGAATGGCACCTTCGTGCACGCGCAGCACTGACACGCACGCAAACTCCTTGCCTTTGCTTGCGTGCATCGTCATCAGCTGCACCTTTTCTGCATCGTCATCGTCCCCGTCATCTTCCCCTTGCAGCACGCAGTGGTCGTACAGCTGCTGCAGCAGCGGCAGCCCCATAGTCGGCTGCAGCAGCGGCAGCTGGCTGCTGCTGCTGCTGCTGCTGCTGCTGTTGGATGATATTCCCAGCACATGCCCGTCGCTGCTGCTGATCTTGATCGACATGCTGCCTGCATCGCTCTTCACGCCATACTCAGCTTCAAACCCTGTCGCTGTCTCAACTTCAGGCAAGCCAAGCACAGGGCTTTCAGTGTAGGCTGCAGTGTTGCGCGCAAGCTTGACTAGCGTCTTCAAGTTGCCAATGCGCTTGCGAAGCTTCCTTAGCTCTTCTAGGTCTTTGCTGGTGCGCCGGGCTGTGGCAGCTTTCAAATCCATGGCTGCCTGCAGCTCAGGCAGCACTCCTGATGCCTCCAGCAGCAGCTGCAGCCGCAGCATCAGTACAGCATGCAGTCAGTAGTACATCATGCAGTCAGCTTGCAGTACATCACGCAGTCATCTTGCAGTGCAGCATGCAGTCAGAAGCAGTACAGCATGCAGCAGTCAGCAGTACAGCATGCAGCCAGCAGTACAGCATGCAGTCAGCAGTACAGCATGCAGTCAGCAGCACAGTGGCAGAAGCAGTGCAGCGGCAGAAGCAGTACAGCATGCAGTTGGCTTGCAGTACAGCGTGCAGTCAGCTTGCAGTACAGCATGCAGTCATCTTGCAGTACAGCATGCAGTCAGAAGTACAGCATGAACGCAGCAGTACAGCATGCAGTCGGCAGCTGCAGCGGCAGAAGCAGTATAGCATGCAGTCAGCCTGCATGACTGCCAGTGTGGCTGAGGGGGGCAGCCCCAGCCGCAGCAGCTGCAGCAGTCCTTCCCAACCAGCGGGATCGGCAACCGCTGGTGAAAACACATGATACAGTTAAGAAGCAGCCTGTGTGTCATATCTTTTGAAGCTCCTGTGGCGGCGACGCAGCTGCAGCAGTGTGTTGTCGCGCAGCATGCTAGTCTCCATACTAGACTCTAGAACCAGATTCAGCAGCCTTTAAACAATACATCTGCACATTGTGCGACCCTGGATTGAACGGCAGCCTCACTACCCAGATTGAGTTGTCAACAGCCCCAACAAAACTCATCCTATACACATATCCCACTGTGATATAGCAGTAGGGACCTACAGTATAATGCAGCAGCAACTCAGGAGGCTCACCTCCAGCACCTCGTCAAGGGGTGAGACAGCAGCAGTAGCCCTTCCCAGCAGCACTAGGCCTCGCAGCTTATCAACAGCCGCAAGCTGCTGCTTCATCGGTTGCCCTGCGGCCTATCAGCAACACATTTGCTTGCACCAGTGCATAACCAACAACGGCCTAGTTGCCCGGACAACGCCGTCAACAGCTTTGGAGAAACCCGTCACAATCCCACTGTACAACAGCAGTGCAATGCAGCTGCAAAACAGTGGGGCTCCACCTACCTCAAGCACTTCGTCAGGGGTGGAGGAAGCAGCAGCAGCCCTCCCCAACAGCACCAACAGAGGCCTGGATACCCTAAAAACAACGTCAAACAGCCCTGAAACAAACATGTACCAATAGCAATCTACATATGCAGTGCCCATTGCACAGCACACCCACCTCAAGCACTTTGTCAGGGGTGGACGAAGCAGCCGTCGCCTTCCACAGCAGCACCAGCCCTTGCAGCCGTAAGCTGCTTCTTTGTCGGCGTCCCCGCGGCCTATCAGCAACACATCTGCTTGCATATTTGCAGAACCAACAACGGCCTAGTTGCCCGGACACCGACGCCAACAGCTTCGAAACAAACCTGTCACAAGCCCACTGTCCAACAGCAGTGCCATGCAGCTGCAACACAGTGCGGTTTCACCCACCTCAAGCACTTCGTCAGGGGGTGAGACAGCAGCAGTAGCCCTTCCCAGCAGCACCAGCCCCCGCAGCCTATCAACAGCCGCAAGCTGCTTCTTTGTCGGCTTCTTAGCACCAGCTGGCAGCTGCACGCGGGCGCAAGGCCCAGCAGTGCCCCGCAGCCTATACAGCCGCAAGCTGCTTCTTTGTCGGTTTCCCCGCTGCCTATCATCGACACATATGATTGCACATGTGCAGAACCAACAACGGCCTAGTTGCCCAGACCACAACGTCTACAGCCCTGAAACAAACATGTACTATCACCACTCTACAACAGCAGTGCCATGCAGCACACTACACGCACCTCCAGCACTTCGTCAGGGGGTGAGATGGCTGCAGTAGCCCTCCCCAGCAGCACCAGCCCCTGCAGCCTCACTATCCAGATAATGTTGTCAACAGCCTTGACAACTCTAATCCCATGTACGAATCCCACTCTTCAATAGCAGTGCCATGCAGCGACTTACCTCCAGCACTTCGTCAGGCGTGGAAGAGGCAGCAGTAGCTCTCCCCAACAGCACCAGCCCCCGCAGCCTATCAACAGCCGCAAGCTGCTTCTTTGTCGGCTTCTTAACACCCGCTGGCGGCTGCCACGCGGGCGCAAGCCCCTGCAGTGCTTCCGTTGCATCTGCGCCTGCTGCTGCAGCTGCCGCTTTGTTCTCTATCCACGGTTGCAGCAGTGGTACAGACTGCTCAGCAGTTAGCTCAGCTGGGAGGTCCCCCAGCAAGCAGCTTCCAAGGCTGCTGCTGCTGCTGCCGTCCGCAGCTGATGCAAAAGCCGCTGCCAGGCTGTCAACGGAATCAGCGCCTGCAGAAGACAGCAAGTCGAGCAAACGAGGTCGCCGCAGAACACACAGTGGCGGTCATGAGGAACTAACAGTGCATGGTGTGGGGTCTGGGGTCGCTCTTGTGCAGCAACGCAGATGTACAATCAGCATTTTCGGAAGGCCTATTGATACAGCCTGACGGCCTTGCCCTCATATGTATATGCATGATGCTGCCCACCTAGCACCATCAATGCTGGCACCTCCGCTGCAGCAGCTGCTTCTCCACATAAACGCTTCTCGCCCCAGCTGCTCAACAGCTGACACGCACTGCCATCATCATCATCATCATCGTCTGCAGCAGCGTTGTTGACATATCCTAGTACTGTCACAATCAGGCTGAAGAGCCTACATTTCAAACGCACAGCTGTCCAGAAACACAGCACGTCTGCACTGACACAATCTAGCCTAAGCCAGGACAAAGTTTCCTATGCAAGCAAAATGGCGGCCGCCTGCGCTCACCTAGCCCTGTCATGAGCGGCACTTTGACTGTACTGCCCTTCTTCACCAGTCGCTTCTTGATGCTGTCGCCAGCGCGCAGTGGATCTACCAAGCAGCGCAGCAGCGCCAGCGCTACCTTCACTTCCGGAGCATCAAAGAACTCCACGCGGGAGTACATGTGGCAGGGGATGCCGGCTGCAATGGCCCTGCTGTAGAGCTCCTGGACCTACAGCGCAGCAGGTAGCAGCAATTTGGCCTGTTGGTAGCTTGATTGAACAGGGGAAGTGTGGCAGCTGCAACATGCAGGAGGCACCAGCTGCCATGGCTCTGCTGGACCCCTCCTGGACAACGGGAGCACAGTGTTGAACTTCCGGCTGACCAAATCACTTGGAATGCATCTGCCAATACGCATGCAGAGCGAGCCATCTGCCATGCATTTTGGTATATCATTCATAATTGCAATTAGCTCAAGCAAAGGTTATGTGGCCAGCTCACGTGGAACTTGTTCCTGAAGAGCACAGCCATCTCCCCCCATATGTAGCCAGCCTTGTGCCATTTCTGCAGCTGCAGCACAACCTGCAGGCAACAGCAGCAAGCAGGCAGGCGCACCATGGTCAGATCACGCCTACAGCAAAAGCAATAGTGGGCAATAGCATCACATGATTGACGCAAACATTGAGCTCTAGAGAGCGGCATGTGGCTAGCTGACAAGTGCTGGTCAAGTATAGCATGCATCCCTGCAGCAATGAATGGATGCAGATTTGTATACTGCTCACATTGTACTTGCAGGAAGTTTGCAGGAAGCTTGCAGGAAAGGATATTCCGAGGCACACCTGATCAGCCTCATCGTACTCATTGTCAGCCTCCATGAGCACCACGATGTCATCTGCGGTGCGCGGCTTGTTGCTGCGGCCTGCTGCTGCAATGTCACTCGACAACCTGCAGAAAGCATGGCATGTGCATTGCACACCACAGAAGGCTGTATCAGCAGACATACTTGACAGCCCGGCCCTAAAGGAGTGGGAAGGCAGGGGCGAGGAAAGGTTGAGAAGGAGATGTTGGCTACCAGCACTGCGCGCTGCTGCAGTGTAATGATTGGACAACCAGCGCCCTACAATGCATACAACACACTGTGAGTTACGGTGACAGTAAACACAGATCAGCGCCCTGCAGTAACGCTTGACCATGCTGCTCTGCTTCGAAGCAGTTGAGAATTCTTCATGGCACTGCATCCTTGCACACAATGCACTGTGCACGACTCGTGCATTGGATGCACAATGTCCACTTGTATGACGCCTTGCTGCGCGCATGTTACAGCACACACAAGCTCCTCTCCCAAGTTGGCAGCGCACACCTGCCATGGCGCCGCACGATCTCTGCCACCTCCACGATGGGCTCCTTGCTGCGGTAGTTTTGCGACAGCGTGCGCGTGGCAGCTGTCGGGCCGTACACCCTTGTGAATTGCTGCAGGCGGTTGGCAGTGCAGTCAACAGGAAGTACACCAGACAGGTGGCGGGCAGTACAAGTTTTTACAAGGCTGCAGGTGGCGGGCAGTGCAGCCAACACGCATGATTGTGTGGAACAAATGAGGCGCGCAGAGAGTGCATCAGCAGGGTTGTGCTGACTGCAGGCGGGAAAAAGTTGCACAGACTGGCTGTGTGCTAGAGGGAGATGCAGCGCAAAGTACACCAGCTGAGCTGCAAGCAGACTGCGAAGCAGCGGCATACAGGGCCGCCACGTGCATTGCATATGACGATCAAGGGCTGGGCAACATGTGCAGGAGGACTCACACTGCATGGTGTACCATTTCCAACGTCAAAACAGAGCAACTAGTCTAGCAGACAGAACAGCGCATAGCGCACCTGTGACAGCAGTTGCGTCTTGGCACCCCTGAAGCCGTAGATCCCCTGCAGGGGCAGCAGCACAGAAGCAACGGCCAGCAGCATTAGTAAGCAGCCGGGATCAGCAGCAGCAGCACCCATAACAGAATTTGTACAGTCGAATGAAGACTCCAACACGTGCTTCTGATGCTATGCAACAGCTGGTTGCCACATAACTATGCATACATGATGGATGCTCGGGAGGTTGTGTACATGTGCCCGCATGAGATATAACCATCAGCTAACATGCCATCAGCTAAAGAAATCAGGCAATGGTCTCAGGCTTCAAGGGCTACATCATCCTCACCTGGTCTGGGTCTCCCACCATGAACAGGCTGCTGCTGGGGCTTGTGAGCGCCCCCACCAGCTCAAACTGGCACAGGTTGGTGTCCTGGCTCTCGTCAACCAGCACGTGCGACCAGCAGCCATGCACCGCAGCCTTGACCTGTGGTCAGTTGCAGTGCACTGTTGAACTGTTGACCAATAGTGATGAAAACACAACCCCCAACCCAAACCGCACACCTTGGGGTTGTTGTTCAGCAGTGCCAGGCAGAGGTGCAGCAGATCATATAATCCAGCAGCTGCTGCTGCGCCATGGGGCAACAGCTGAGAAATAACACTTTTAGAAATACATTTGAAAATCGAAAACCAAGTAGCGCACCTTGGGGATGTTGCTCAGCAGTGCCAGGCAGTGGTGCAGCAGATCATCAACGTCCGGCAGCTGCTGCTCTGCCATGCAGCAACAGCTGAAACATAACACGTGTAGAAACACCTTCAAAAACAAACCCAAACCGCACACCTTGGAGTTGTTGTTCAGCAGTGCCAGGCAGTGGTGCAGCAAGTCATCAAAGTCCAGCAGCTGCTGCTGCGCCATGGGGCAACAGCTACAAAGTAACACTTGTGAATACACTTTTCACAAACAACCCCACACCGCACACCTTGGGGTTGTTGCTCAGCAGTGCCAGGCAGTGGTGCAGCAGATCATCAAAGTCCAGCAGCTGCTGCTCTGCCATGTAGCAACAGCTGAAGAATAACACTTGTGGAAACACTTTTCACAAACAACACCAAACCGCACACCTTGGGGTGGTTGTTAAGCAGTGCCAGGCAGTGGTGCAGCAGATCATCAAAGTCCAGCAGCTGCTGCTCTGCCATGCCGGCCACATACGCATCGTACATGGCAGCAATGCGGCGCGTTATTTCCGGGCTGTCGCCGCCAGGCCTCCTGCGGCCAGCTGCCTCCATCTCTGCAATCAGCTGCATCCCTGGTCGCCTGTGAGAGCAGCAATCCAAATGCAGCAATCGGTGTATAAGTGCAATGACGTTGACATTGGCGATAGTCAAGGCTGCACATGCCAACCGCAGTGCATTGAGGGTCAGGTGACAGTTTTGTTGCATGTTGCGGCCAGCTGCCTCCATCTCTGCGATCAGCTGGCTCCCTGGTCGCCTGTGTGGGGCAGCAGTCGGTGAAGAAATGCCAAGTGAAATTGGCATAACGGTCAAGGCTAGACATGCCAACCGCAATGCAATGAGGGATAAGGATTGAGTTACGTGGCTGCCTGCACATGTGTTCAACTCTGTCATGCCCTCGACTTGACCTTCACACTTGGTGACACTTGACAGTACTGTCAACTCGCTCACCCGTCAATGTTCACACAGAAGTTCTTGATGTTGCTGATGTGCTTGCGGTAAAAGGAGACCTCATCCTTGATCTTCTGATCTGCAAGTCTGCTCCATCCCAACTCCTCCTTCAAGCTCTGGTTGTCAAGAATTGACTTCACCATATCTTCTGCATCCTCCTCGCTCGCAACTTGGAAGTCAGGGATCTTTGCTTCTTGCCTGTACCGCCTGCGCAGAATGAGGCGCAAGCAGCACACCCACTCAACAGAAAACGCACAAGGTTCTAAGCATGCATTGGTTGGCCTCTTCCGCGCACATGAATAGATCACATTCTCCAATGCCACCAAAACCCCTGTTCCCCAACGTCGTCCCCACCACAACCAAACCCCATGTTCCCCACCGCCTCCTCAGCATATTGCCGCACAGGAAGTGCAAAGTGCCTGGCCTTGATCTGCATGTTACTGCCTCCGCAAGCTCTGCCTGCGTTGCAGCAGCTCCTCAGCTGCATGATCCATTTACGGCACCTGCACAACGTTGACTCACCTTCCACCTCATTGCATGCCAGAGGTGCTCACCCTGCGGCCGTTGCCTGCTGTTCATGGCAACTGCCTTTGTATCCTAAGGTCCCCTCCCTTCGGCCCTCCCCACCCTCCCTGTCTCAACAATGCCACGCTCGATCCCTGTTTTCAGCCCTCCGCACGCACCTGCTCCACCACCTCCCACACATGGTCAGACCCTGCACACATACATGGTGCACACCGCATCCTTACACCTCACCCACCTGAGAAGGTTGGCGCACAGGGAGTGGAAGGTGCTGAGTTGAATGCTTCGGCTGTTGCCTGCTGCTAATGACAGCGGCTTTTGTACCCTAAAATCCTCTCCTCCCCCGAGCCCCCAATCGCTGTCTCGACGGACGCCATGCTGGATCCCTGTTGTCAGCCCTCCAAATGCATCTGCCCCACCACAGCCCACAAATATGACCATGGTCAGACCCTGCACACCGCATCCTCACACCGCACCCACCTGAGGAGGTTTGCACACAGCGAGTGGAAGGTGCTGGGCTGCAGCCTGCTGGTGACGTCACCCCCCAGCAGCTCCCTCAGCCGCTGCAGCAGCTCCCCAGCTGCATTATTGCTGTGACTGCACATACTTGCACAACCTTGCCTGCTTTTCATTACAACGGCCTTGGAAGTTATAATCGGTTGAACCTGGCACACCACAGCCACACACCGCACCCACCTGAGAAGGTTTGCACACAGGGAGTGGAAGGTGCTGGGCCGCAGCCTGCTGGTGACGTCACCCCCCAGCAGCTCCCTCAGCCGCTGCAGCAGCTCCCCAGCTGCCTTGCGAGTGAAGGTGATCACCAGCAGCGATTCTGGCGAAACCCCGGATGCTATGAGGTGCGCCACACGCGCAGCAACAACGCGCGTCTTGCCGCTGCCTGGGCCTGGTGGTCTCATCAGCAGCAGACACAACAACGCACAGCGCCAGTGAATAGAAGGATGTCCAAAGGAGATCACTAACAGCAGCAACAGCGCGCGTCTTGCCGCTGCCTGGGCCTGGTGGTAATAGCGGCGTAATAGATGCAACAATGCATGGTGGCAGTGTGGCGGAGTCAGCATCTGTCCAGGTGGTCGCCAGCAGAATAGGCGACGAGGGAGTCACCAACAGCAGCAGCTGCTGGCTAGAAGGCTGTCCACAGGAGATGGCTAGTAGAAGCAACAGGCACATCACGAAGCACCGACACACATGCACCATGCTGCGGCCATACCTAGGAGACCAACGATCTTCATGTTGCTGGTGCAGTGCAAGCAAACTACCGGAGCAAATACACAAGATGACAACAAGTGCTACAGCGCGCTGCGCACACCCACCTGCAATCACTTTCACATGCTGCTCTTGGCTGTACGCTGCTAGCTGCTGCTCTTGGTTTAGTTGCTCCAAGTACTGATGTACTGCTGCATGGTGCTGCTGGTCTAGCGCAGATGTTGTCGATCGCGCTGTACTGCTACTGCTGCTGCCGCTGCTGCTGCCAGTATTGCTGCTGCTCTTGCTGCTCCTGGTATTGTACCTCCGCTGAGAAAGCTGCACTGCCGGTTCACCTGTGCTGCTGCTGCTGCTGCTGTAGCTGGGCTGGGTTTGCACAAGATGTGCTGCTGTTGCTGTTGACACACCACTGCTACTGCTGCTACTGCTTCCAGCACCGCTGTTGCTGCTGATGCGTCTCTTAGGCGCACTCGGCCGCTTTGCTGCTGATGTTATAACACTGCTGCGTAACAAGCTGCTGCTAACGCTGCTGCTATTCAAGCAGCTGCCCAGTGCAAGAGCACCCTGCAGCTGCTGCTGCATGTTGCAGGGAAGCAGGCCGGGTGCTCTGCTTGCACAGGACCAGTGTAAACCGTTTTGAATTGGTGAGAAGCTGCTGCTGCTTGCAGGACTGCTGAATGCACTGGCTGCTGCGACTACAGACTGGCGAGGGCTGCTATTGCGCGCAGCAGCTGCTTTGATGGACTGCAGGGCCCTGCTGGCACCGTGTCTATGCATGGCCTGCGTGCTGCTGTCGATGTGCAGCTGCATGCTGACGTAAGGGTGCCAGTGTAGCAAGCTATATTGACGAGGCTGCAGGTGTCAGCAGCAGCAGCTGCTGCTGCACTTCAAGGCATGGGGCACCAGGCATTCCTCGCCTGCAGCCTTAAACCTCATTGCCCTGGCTATTGCAAATCTTGTCACGATACAGTTTAGTAGTAGTGATCGGCTTTGACGATATGAGGGGCACCGAGTTTGTACAAAAGTCATACTTGGCACAGGTCAAGCGTGTTTTTTGAAGCCAGGGAGCGTGGTAGTAAGACGTAACGTTGACCACTATAAACAAAAGTCAGTGATCTGCAGCCCTGTCTCGTCAGTTGTTTGGCCAAGCTGTCATTTCACGTTGGACTTCAGCTTCTTGTCGCCTGAAGTTGCATGCAGCGGTGTGCCATTTAGATCTAGGAAACGATATCGAGAACTATACGTTTGCGCACCTGGTAGCCTCTAGCTTTGGTCTACCACGCTTTGGTGACCTGTCCAGCTCTTGCCTCAGACACTTTCACAATGCTGGCCTCCAGCCTGAGCTCGCGTGTCGCAGCTACACCCCGCATTCGCGGCAACAAGTATGCCTGCAGGGCCTCGACAGCAGTGAGTCCACGCATTCAGCCATAACAGCGACAGCAGTAACTGGTGCTGCTGCACCTGTGCGGTGCAGGCGTCTGATCAAGCATCTCCTGTGTGCAGGAAGCACCAGCAGCGCAAAAAACATGCTTTATAGCAATGAACGTGTTCAAGGTGGGTGCCTGAGCATCAACGTCAGCAGCGTGAAGCAGAGGTTGTGCAATGCAAACAGCAATGCAGCACCAGAAGCAGCAGCAGGGACAGTGTTGCCAGTATGCGATTGCTCTGTCCTAGCAGAGACAGTTAGCAGCGTATTGCTGGCAAGCAGGCAACATGGGACCAGGACATGCAAGCAGGACTGCGGCACCTCAGCACAACAGCAGGCAGCTGGTTGTGCTTTGGCAAACTGCAATCAACAGCCTGAGCCTCGGCGATCGGCGCCTGAGCGATCGGCAATCAAGTTGGAGGATTGCTTTGCAGCATCGTACTCAGCACATCCTGCAAACAATGACTGGTGCTGCAGGTCAAGCCAGACTGTGCTGAGGACTTTGAGAATGTCTGGAAGAACCGGGAATCACACCTCAAGGAGATGCCTGGCTTCGTGCGCTTTGCACTGCTGAAATGTGAGTGTTCGTGGCACAGTATGACAGCAGCATTGAGGAATGTCAAACAACGGAGGTCTGCATTGCAGCAGCGCAGACAGCACATTGAACAGCAGAGGATGGCAGCTGCAGCACGCAGCAATGCACAGCGAGTACTCAGCGTGCCTAGTGGCTGCCAGCCCAGTGGGCACAGAGCAGTGGTCCTCAGTACCCTGGCAGGGCTTCGGCCTTTGCATCAGTAGAAAGCAGCACTGTTGCCAGCCTTGCTTGCATGCGCAGCCTTGCATGCGTACGCAGCCGTGCATGCAGGGGTAGGTTGTCTCTGCTTGTCTTCTATTAGAGTGCTGCATAGTTTCCACTGTTGTAAAAATAAGTATGTTATGCCCGGCAGTTCCGCTGCTGCCGCCGCCGCAGCTGCTCCTTGCAGCGTCCTCAACTAGTACATCTGGAAGGATGCACATTCTTGGCTGCTGGACACAACACGCAGCAGCAACATGCACCACAGTAACACAGCTGTCTGCTGCTGCTGCTGATGCAGGCTCAAACGTGCCCAACAAGTACATCTCGCAGTCCACTTGGGAGAGCGAAGAAGCCTTCAAGGGCTGGACGCAGAGCCAGCAATTCAACAAGGCACACGGCGAGGGGCAGGGCAACAAGCGGCCTAATGTTGGGGCTATGCTGGAGGGGCCACCCTCACCAGAGTTCTTCAGCAGCGTCACAATAACAGAGTAGATCAAAGTCCGAGTCAGACAGAGTAGATCAGACTGTGCTGTGTGGCTGTGTGGCGTTAGCATGCTACGCAGCTAGGCTAGAAGAGAGGGAGGTGCTGCTGCAGTCCACAAAAAGGGCTGGCGTTTGTTTAACAGCAGCATGCCTGGTTGAGGTTCGGCCCAAATTGTGTCCGGCCCAAATCATGGCCCCCACTCTAGTACGTTGTCGGTGTGGGTGGTGATAGACTGCAATCTTGCTGCATAGGTGCCTGCCTGCCTGCAGAATACTGGTATTCTGCAGGCAGGCTGACTGCGGCGCCGCCGCCAACTAGCAGGAAAAGACAAGCCTTGAAGGCTTGTCTGGAGCAACGCATGGCTGTGCGGCGGTCTTACACGCAGTGATGAGGGTGCATATGCAAATTTCAACAATATGATGCTGGTTTTGTGGCTTGAGCCGTGCTGTGGTCACCATGGTGCTGCTCTTTTTGGTTGCTTGGTCTGAGAAACCTAAAACTTTTTGACACACACAGTACCCATGTCTCCAGTCAGCGTACGCGGAGAACTCAACCAGGCAACCGTGACAGCCACCGGTGTCTTATGCACAACATTTTCTGCTGGTTTGGCTGATATATAGACAGTGCCACGACAGCAACAATCACGGTTTCGTGCTGTGTCAACAACACACACCCCATCCGGAGCAGACGAACCTATTACGAATTTCATCTCGATCAGCGCCCCTCGAGGCACATTTGCTGTAAGATGCTGCCGCAGCAGGGAGACGAGCTCGGCACAAGCGGAGATGCGCACGCGGTAAGCCAGGCAGCGTCCACTCATCATTCAAAACTAGGGAAAATATTTGTCATCATGAATCACTCATCTGTTACCAGCACGGCGATACATCGTGGCCGTGCTGCTGTTTGCAGGATCAGCAGCAGCAACACTGTGAGCAGCAAGCAAACCTGGCAGCAGGACAACCACTGCAGCGGCAGCGACAGCCTGCACAGCTGCCAATAGCTTTGCTTGCCGGAGTGCTGCGGCTTTTGCCGCTGCAGCAGCGCATAGGCAGCTGCAGCTTGGTCTGTCGCAGCTGGAGAGCAGCAGCAGCGCTGGCGACACCAGAGCTCGCAGCGATCAACACGCAGGAAACAGCTGATGCACTCTGTGCATGGCTGTCTGGGCATGGCAGCAGCGGCGTCAGGCATTTGAATGTACAGTCAAACAACCACCAGGAACGCTTGGAATTCAGTATGCCCTGGCAGCAGCTGGGTCAGCTGCAGAGTCTGCGGCTCAAGATGGTTGCACTGCCGGGACCAGCAGAAGCAGCTCACGTGCCACCCTTTGCAGTACTGACAGCGCTCACAAGCCTCCGCCTGTCATGCTACAACATGCTAAGCTTCGCGTTCGCCTGGCAGCTGCGGCTGCTGACAGGGTTACGCAGCTTGAAGCTGTTTCCTCTGGGGAACGAGAATGACGCTGCAGGCTTCAGAGATGCGCTTGCAAGGGTGCTGCCGCAGCTGATGCAGCTGACGTCCTTGTGCCTTAGGCAGACTGGCTTGGATGGTGCAGCCTGAGCAGCAGTGAGCAGTTTGACTCAGCTGCAGCAGTTGCACCTATCATTCGAATGCACTGGATATCTTGCGGATGGAGCGCAGGTGCCACTGCACATACAGCACCTGCCAAGCAGCCTAACGCAGCTGAAGATACAGTACAGTGGGGTTAGCTGCGGTGGCAACGGGCCAAACAGCTTTGGCCAGCAGCTGCAGCAGCTGCGCGAGCTTGTGCTTTGCTGGCGTCAGCTGGATTCGGCTGGAGGCTATAGCGCACATGACACGCTTGACGCATGTGTGGATCAACGACGAGTTTGATGACAATGATTACTTTGCAAGCCTACTGGACGGCCTGTCGCATCTTCAGCAGCTGCAGCGGATACACATAGAGGCAAACGATGTGGGGGCACAGCCACAGCTGCCGCCTGCTGCCAGCTATGCAGCTTTGACAGCTAGCAGCCAGCTGACAGCGCTGCTGCTGTCTGACTGCTGCATGCACAGTGACGCAGCACGGCACATGTTTGCAGCTGGGCGGCAGCTGCCGCGTCTGCAGCAGCTGGAGATTGCACCGTGTGATCGGACGTTAAGGGAGTTCAGTGGTATGATGCATACATATGATGCAATGAAGGGCTGCAGCCTTGTGCTGCAACCTAGATTGCCAGCGCAGCTTGCGGTATGCTGCCCCAATCTGCAGAGCCTGTCGCTGCTGTGGGCGCCAGTGCTGCTTGATGCAGCCAGCGTGCAGCCGCTGACACTGCTGACACGGCTGACGAGTCTTTGGGTCGGGGGTACCGGTTGGGACAATCAAAGTGTGGCTGTGCTATCGCTCCTGACAGGTGAGCATCATAATGTGCTGGCCTGTCACCTTCTGTGTATAGCTTGTGCAGCAGAGCGGATGTTTGTTTATGAAGGCGTGTTCCATTTGCATGTTTGGCCTAAGCTTCCAGTGTTGCAGTGTTGGCCCTCTTCTAGCCTAGTGACGCCAGGAAAACATAGGTCAACATCAGCCAGGCACATGCGTATCTTTTAGTGCCCACTGTGACCGATTAATGAGCTGTTCTGAATCTACATTCAGTAGTTGTTTGCCTCTTCTGCTGGCAGTTCCTCTTTTGCAGATGTCAGCCCTTTGAGTTTCTTTTGTTGCTGCTGCTGCCGCGCGCAGGTCTGCAATCGCTGTGGCTGGTAGCAAACCCGAGGATGCGTGTCTGGGGTGCAGCTAGCCTCACTCGCTTGACGCGGCTCACAGAGCTGGTGTTTGCAACCTGCAGCGTCAGCATGGAGTTGGGTGTCAATAACTGGATGGGCCGGCTGACACTGACTAGCGAGGTGGGTTGCATTATTGGCGTGTACTGCACGCGCATAACTGCTGCGTTGGATGTGCAGCATGTGCAAGGGAGGGTTTGCACTGTAGTGTTGTACAGCAGCTTAGCCAGTACAACGTATAGCAACCCTTCACCCTAGTTAGGGCCCTTTGCTCAAACATGGCTGCTGCTGCTGCTGCTGCAGGTACAACCACCAGATGTATGGCAGCAGCTGCGGCAGAGGTGCATGGAGACCGCTGCAGGTGCAGCTGCATTGGATCATC